>JAWZUQ010000013.1:595270-598629 GCA_034621305.1 Solanum pimpinellifolium | reverse complement strand
ACCCTAAACCCTAAACCCCAAACCCAAACCCCAAACCCCAAACCCCAAACCCCAAACCCAAACCCCAAACCCCAAACCCAAACCCCAAACCCCAAACCCCAAACCCCAAACCCCAAAACCCCAAACCCCAAACCCCAAACCCCAAACCCAAACCCCAAACCCCAAACCCCAAACCCCAAACCCCAAACCCCAAACCCCAAACCCCAAACCCCAAACCCTAAACCCTAAACCCTAAACCCTAAACCCTAAACCCTAAACCCTAAACCCTAAACATTTCTGTGATGGCTATTTTAGAACCTTTTTCCAGTTATGATCATATAGATGCTTACAGACTTCAATTACTCATGGATCATAGTTATAGTAATTCTAATAACAAAATTTGGCTTTTTTGGTCTAATGAAATTACTTGTGATATCTTGGAAAGTGATCAACAACAGGTGACTTGTGAGGTTAGACATGAAACTTGCAGGGAGAAATTCAACATGACTTATGTTTATGCTAAGTGTAAGGATCAGTTGAGAAAACCTCTTTGGGATGTTATGCTAAAGAGATCTGAAAGTATGAATCCTTGGTGTGTATTAGGGGATTTTAATGTTATAACTTCTACTAGTGAGAAACTGGGTGGTAGAGATTATAACATAAACAAGAGTTTGGAATTTATTAGTATTATTGAGGCTTGTGGATTAGTAGACATGGGTTATTATGGTCAAAATTATACATGGTGTAATCATAGGAGGGATGGTGCAAGAATTTGGAAAAGATTGGATAGAGGTATGACTAATGATAAATGGATTGACATAATGCCTCATTCTAGTATTACTCATCTTCCTTCAATTGGATCTGATCATAGTCCTTTATTAATGGAAATTGGTGATATTCAATCCAACATTATTAAATATTTTAGATTTCTGAATTGTTGGACTGAAAATGATTCTTTTTTATCAACTGTGGAACAATGTTGGAATAGAGCTGCCACTGGAAATCCTATGTGGATTTTACATACAAAATTGAGGAGATTAACTAATACCTTGAGAAATTGGTCAAAACAGGAATATGGTGATGTTTTTGAAAGGGTAAAACACTATGAGGAGCTGGTAAAACAAGCTGAAAATGATATGGTCCTCAATAATTGTGTTGAAAATAGAGAAAAGTTGAATGCTGTGAATGCTAATTATATTAAATTTTTGAAGGTTGAATATAATGTTCTCCAGCAGAAAACTAAGTTACATTGGCTAAAAGAGGGTGATGCAAACACCAAATATTTTCATGCTTTGATTAGAGGTAAAAGAAATAGAATGGCTATTCATAAGTTGATGGATGACAGTGGGAACTGGATTAATGGAGAAGAACAGATTGCCAGACATGCTTGTGATTATTATGAGGAGATTTTTACTGGTAAGAATGAGAAAATTAAGGAAGAAACTCTTCAGTGTATCAATACTTCAATCACTCAAGAACAAAATAAGAAGTTAGATAGGCTGCCTAATGAAGATGAGTTGAGAAAGATCATAATGAGTATGAATCCTAATTCTGCACCTGGTCCGGATGGTTTTGGAGGAAAATTTTACCAAAGTTGCTTTGGTATTATAAAAAATGATCTGTTGGCTGCTGTTAAGTACTTTTATAGTGGTAACCCTATGCCAAAATATATGACTCACTCTTGTCTCATATTACTGCCTAAAGTAGACCATCCCTGTAAAATTAAGGAGTTCAGACCTATAAGCCTTAGTAATTTTTCCAATAAAATCATCTCTAAGATTATGAGCACTAGATTGGCATCCATTTTACCTTGTATTGTTTCAGAAACTCAATCAGGTTTTGTAAAAGGAAGGAACATTTCTGAGAACATTTTGTTGGCTCAGGAAATTATTCATGGGATTAAGAAACCAAGAGAAGGTAGTAATGTAGTCATTAAACTGGACATGGAGAAAGCATATGATAGAGTTTCATGGAATTATACTTGCATTGTGTTAAGAAAAATGGGATTTAGTGAATTGTTTATTGATAGAGTGTGGAGGATTATGAGTAATAATTGGTACTCTATAGTCATTAATGGGAAGAGACATGGATTTTTTCATTCTAAGAGAGGACTTAAACAAGGTGATCCATTGTCTCCAGCATTATTTATTTTAGGTGCTGAAGTTCTTTCAAGACAGCTTAGTCTTTTATACCAAAATAAGTTGTACAGAGGATTTTATATGGAAAACAATGGTCCCCAAATTAACCATCTTAGCTTTGCTGATGATATAATTATTTTTACCTCTACTGATAGTAACTCTCTTAATCTCATTATGAAGACTATTGAAGAATATGAAGAAGTGTCTGATCAGAAAGTAAATAAACTCAAAAGTTTCTTTATGGTAACCTCTAATACTAGTCAAGATACCATAGAGGAAATCAAAAGGGCTACTGGTTTTAGTAGAAAATACAGCCCTATCAATTATCTTGGATGTCCTTTGTATATTGGTAGGCAAAGGATTATATATTACTGTGAGATGATTGATAAGGTGATAAAAAAAATTGCAGGTTGGCATTCAAAAATGTTAAATTTTGGAGGCAAAACTACCTTAGTGAAGCATGTATTGCAATCCATTCCAATTCATACACTTGCTGCTATTTCACCTCCCAAAACTACTTTAAATAGTATTAAAAAGGTAATGGCTGATTTCTTTTGGGGTATAGATAAAGATGGTAAGAAATACCATTGGTCTTCATGGGAGAATATGGCTTATCCTATTATGGAAGGAGGCATTGGAGTGAGAAGGCTTGAAGATATATGTACTGCTTTTCAATATAAGCAGTGGTGGAATTTTAGAACCAAAAACTCTTTGTGGAGTCTTTTTATAAAAGCCAAGTATTGTCAAAGAGCCAATCCTGTGGCCAAAAAATATGACACTGGTGATTCTATAGTCTGGAGATATCTTACTAGAAATAGAACTAAGGTGGAATCTCTCATTAAATGGCATATTCATTCAGGTAATAGCAGCTTTTGGTGGGATAACTGGTTAGATAATGAATCTATTGCCTATCATTGTGATCATATTTCTAGTATTAACAACAGTGTTGTAGCTGATTTCTTAAAGGATGGTAAATGGAATGAAAGTTTACTTAGACAGCATGTTCCATCTTTGTTGATACCCAAGATTTTGCAAACTAATTTCAATTATAAAGATGGGAAAAAGGATACTGCAAGTTGGATGCCTACTGAATCTGGTAACTTTACTATTGCATCTGCATGGGAGTGTATTAGAAAGAAGAGACATATAGACCCTATTAATAACTTAATATGGCATAAACACTTACCTTTTAAAATATCCTTCTTTATTTGGAGAGCTTTAAAAGGTAAGTTACCTACTAAT
>JAWZUQ010000013.1:575270-590270 GCA_034621305.1 Solanum pimpinellifolium | reverse complement strand
ACTAGAAATACTTATATTGACTTGGAAGTGCAGGAATTCATAAATGATGACAAAGAAGAGGAGGCACACAAAGGTCTAGAACACAGGAAACAATCTAATTCTCTAAACAGGCCATCTCAGGATTCTATCCATATTACTGAATCCAATGAGCAAAGAATTCACAGTAATAAACATCCAATGAAGGATTCTCAAGTGACTAGACATAAACAAACTGATGATCAATATGTATCAATCAACAGACCAGGTACTGACTCTATGCTCCCCTCCCCTGCACCCTTTTCTATTGGTATAGTTGATAATGCTGGTGTAGCTGTTGGAGGTGTGGCTGGAAGTGGTCAGGAGACAATAAGAACTAATGTATCTAGGATAGATAAAGGAAAAGGTAAAATTGGAGAACAGGATCCCTTACAAGATAAAGTACCCCCTGATAAAACTAATACTTATAATCCCTTACAGCCTAGTAATAAGACTGGTACTTGTAATATTTCTAATCCTGTCAATGATCCTAATAATTCTCAAGGAGATAACCTTGATGAATATAAGGAACCAGATTCTGAGGATGAGTATGATGGTGATACTCAATCCTTAGTGGAAGGTATTGAACCTGGGGAGGAGATAGGTACTGATCATCAAGTTCAAAAAGACCTTTTACTAGATAACTCTAATATGGATGAAATTAGGGATGTCACTGGTAAACAAGGTCTGTCTCCTAGAGGTAGGAAGGTATTAAAATCAAATAAGAATACCAGCATTAGTAAACCTAATACAAGAGCTAGAAGTAGAGGTTTTTGATGATTAAAGTTCTCTGTTGGAATGCTAGAAGCATTAACACATTTGGTGTTCTTCCAAGACTTATTAATCTTAGAAAAATTCATAATTTGGCTATGATTGCAATCTTAGAGCCTTTTACTAATCCTTCTCAACTGGATTTTTATAGACTGCAGCTTTTAATGAATCAGGGACATTGTAATCCTAACAATAAAATTTGGTTATTTTGGTCTACTGAAGTAACTTGTAACATTTTAGAGAGTGATCAACAACAAGTTACTTGTGAAATTACTTATGAAGGATATAGTGATAAATTTCTTATGACTTATGTCTATGCAAAGTGTAAAGACTATTTGAGAAAGCCTCTGTGGGATAGTATGTTAAGATGGTCCACCACTTTACATCCTTGGTGTATTTTAGGGGATTTTAATGTGATTTCTTCAACTCAGGAAAAACTTGGAGGCAGAGAGTATAATATTAATAAAAGCCTTGAGTTTATTAATGTTATTGATTCTTGTGGTCTGTTGGATATGGGGTATAGTGGTCAACCATATACATGGTGTAACCATAGGAAAGATGGTTCTAGGATTTGGAAGAGGTTAGATAGAGGCCTGGTTAATGATAAATGGCTGGATAAAATGCCATCTACTATCATTACTCATTTGCCTTCTGTGGGGTCTGATCATTGCCCTTTATTAATGGAAGTAATTGAAAACAAGGAGACTGTGATTAAGTATTTCAAATTTCTCAATTGTTGGACTGAGAATGACACTTTTTTACAGACTGTTGAAAGGTGTTGGAATAAGACTGTTATTGGCAATCCTATGTGGATTTTACACACTAAGATGAAAAGATTAACTAACACCTTAAGAGACTGGTCCAAAAAAGAATATGGTGATATTTTTGAGAAAGTTAAGCAATATGAAGAAGGGGTTAAAGAGGCTGAAGGTAATTATATCATGAATAATAGTAAGGAAAATAGAGAGAAGTTGTATGCTATTAATGCTCATTATATTAAATATTTGAAATTGGAGCATGCCATTCTTCAACAAAAGACTCAGTTACATTGGTTAAAGGAAGGTGATGCTAATTCCAAATATTTTCATGCTGTTATTAGAGGAAAAAGGAAGAGAATGTTTATTCACAAAATTATGGATGAGAAGGGTGGATGGATCCAAGGAGAGGATCACATTGCTAGAGCAACCTGTGATTATTATAAAGATCTTTTCAATGGAAGTTCTGATAGAATTAATGAGGACAGTCTTAATTGTATTCCTAAGTTAATTACTAAAGAACATAATTCTATTTTGGAGAGAATGCCTACTGAGGAAGAATTGAGGAAGGTGGTGATGAATATGAATCCTCATTCTGCACCTGGACCTGATGGTATAGGGGGTAAATTTTACCAATGTTGCTTTGATATAATTAAAGATGACCTCTTAGCTGCTGTTCAAGCTTTCTTTAATGGGTATGAAATGCCTAAATATATGACTCATGCTTGTTTAATCCTTCTCCCTAAAGTTGAACACCCTTCTAAATTAAAAGATTTTAGGCCTATTAGTCTTAGTAATTTTACTAATAAGATTATTTCTAAGATTATTAGTACTAGATTGGCTCCTATATTACCTCTCATTGTTTCAGAAAATCAGTCAGGATTTGTAAAGGGAAGGAGTATTTCTGAAAATGTTATGTTGGCTCAGGAAGTGATTCATGGAATAAAGTTACCTAAAGAAGGGAAGAATGTGGTTATTAAGCTTGATATGGTTAAGGCTTATGACAGGGTTTCTTGGACCTATACTTGTTTAGTGTTAAGAAAAATGGGTTTTGGAGAAGTGTTTATTGACAGAATCTGGAGAATTATGAGTAACAACTGGTACTCTATAGTTATTAATGGTAAAAGACATGGGTTCTTTCATTCTACTAGAGGTTTAAAGCAAGGTGATCCTTTATCCCCAGCACTATTTATTTTGGGTGCTGAGGTTTTCTCTAGAAAGCTTAATACTATATATAATAATCCTGAATACATTGGTTTTCAAATGGATAGGAAAGGCCCTAAAATTAACCATCTATCTTTTGCTGATGATATTATCATTTTTACATCTACTGATAGGCTGTCTTTACAGATTATTATGAAAAATATTAGAGAATATGAATTGGTTTCTGATCAAAGGGTAAATAAAGATAAGAGTTTCTTTATGGTTACTACTAATACTAATCAGAATATTATAGAAACTATAAGATATGAAACTGGTTTTGGTATTCAATACAGTCCTATTAATTATCTAGGTTGTCCTTTATACATTGGAGGACAAAGGATTATTTATTTCTCTGGTATGGTTGAAAAGATTATCAAAAGGATTGCTGGATGGCAAGCAAAAATATTAAACTTTGGAGGCAAAGTTACTTTAGTAAAACATGTATTGCAATCTATCCCAATACACATTTTAGCTGTTGTATCTCCTCCTAAAACTGTTCTCAAACAGATTCAAAAGGTTATTGCTGGATTCTTTTGGGGTATTGATAGAGATGGCAAAAAATACCATTGGGCATCTTGGGAAACATTAGCTTATCCTACTAAAGAAGGTGGTATTGGAGTAAGAAATCTGGATGATGTATGTGTAGCTTTTCAATATAAACAATGGTGGGAGTTTAGGACTAAAACTTCTTTGTGGAGCAATTTCCTTAGAGCTAAGTATTGCAAAAGATCCAACCCTGTGGCTAAGAAATATGACACTGGAGACTCCTTGGTTTGGAGATATTTCACTAGGAATAGACAGGCTGTGGAAACTCATATTAAATGGAATATTACTTCTGGTTCTTGCAACTTTTGGTGGGATAATTGGTTAGGAAATGATGCTCTAGCTAATCTTTGTATTAATATATCTAGTCTTAATAACATCCCAGTTTCTAAATTCCTTGACAATGGTATATGGAATGAGAGATATGTTAGGCAAAAAGTTCCTCCAATTTTGGTACCTCAGATTCTGCAAACTCATTTTAAATATGATATTGATATAGATGACCAAGCTATTTGGACACCTGCAGACAATGGCAAATTTTCTATTGCTTCAGCCTGGGAACTTATTAGAAAGAAGAAGCCTATAGATATCATTAATAACAATGTTTGGCATAAAAATATCCCTTTTAAGATAAGTTTCTTTATTTGGAGAGCTTTGAGAGGCAAGCTTCCAACAAATGAGATTTTACAGAAGTTTGGAAGACCTGCAACTGAGTGTTATTGCTGTTATAGAAAAGGCAATGATGACATCAACCATATTTTAATCACTGGTAACTTTGCTAAACATATATGGAGATACTATTCATCTACTATTGGAGCCATACAAACTACTACAGATTTGAGAAGTCTGTTAATTTATTGGAGGACACTGCCTTCTCTAAACCAGGTACATAAATTCCTTATTTCTGTTTTACCTAATCTTATTTGTTGGCAATTGTGGAAAAACAGGTGTGCTGTGAAATATGGTGACAAGAAATCAAGCATCCATAGAGTTCAATATGGAATTTTTAAAGATATTATGTATACCATTAAAATAGCCTTTCCAAGTATACCATGGCAACATAGCTGGTACAGCTTGATCAACCTAGTTGAACAATGTCAACAGCAGCTAAAGGTGATCATGGTTAACTGGAAAAAACCACACAATGGCCATTATAAACTTAATACAGATGGTAGTGCAATTTCAAGTACTGGACAGATTGGAGGAGGAGGTATATTAAGGGATCACAAAGGTAACATTCATTATGCATTTTCAATACCTTTGGGGTTAGGTACTAACAATATTGCAGAGATAGAGGCAGCAAGATATGGATTAAATTGGTGTGCAGAGCATGGATATAGAAGCATTGTATTGGAAGTAGATTCTGAAATACTATGCAAATGGATAAGCAATACAATAGACATTCCATGGAGATGTCAACATTCAATACAGCAAATTCAAGACATTAGCAAAAGATTGGATCACTTTGAATGTATTCATGTATATAGAGAAGCTAATGCCACTGCAGACTTATTATCAAAAATAAGTCATCAAATGGATATTATACAACATTTTTATACAACTCAACAGCTCAATGGACCAATTCGAGGAAGCTATATATTAGACAAGATGGGAACATACAATTTCAGAAGAAGGAAGACAAAAAGAATTAAACATCCTCCTTAGATTCTACAAAGTCTTTAAATCTTTGTTGTATCAATTAATACTTTACATTAATAATTTTTGATGTAACTCAAATTTATTAGACTTTTCTTTTGTTCATGTAAAGGGAGAGTCTCCCTCATTTAAGCATTTTAGTATTATGTTTTATATAGAGTGCATCTAATTGTAAAGGTTAAGTGATTCATCTTAGTAGATAAATCAACTTATACCTATCATATCATAGAAGGTAAGGTACATGTCCCCCTTCTTGTAATTTTTGAATTTGTTCAATGGTAAGGCCTGGGGGTGTTGCTAAGCCCCTGACCCACCTCAAGGGTCGTTCAAATAAAAAAAAAAAAAACCCTAAACCCTAAACCCTAACCCTAAACCCTAAACCCTAAACCCTAAACCCTAAACCCTAAACCCTAAACCCTAAACCCTAAACCCTAAACCCTAAACCCTAACCCCTAACCCCTAAACCCTAAACCCTAACCCTAAACCCTAAACCCTAAACCCTAAACCCTAAACCCTAAACCCTAACCCCTAACCCCTAACCCTAAACCCTAAACCCTAAACCCTAAACCCTAAACCCTAAACCCTAAACCCTAACCCCTAACCCCTAAACCCTAAACCCTAAACCCTAAACCCTAAACCCTAAACCCTAAACCCTAAACCCTAAACCCTAAACCCTAAACCCTAAACCCTAAACCCTAAACCCTAAACCCTAAACCCTAAACCCTAAACCCTAAACCCTAAACCCTAAACCCTAAACCCTAAACCCTAAACCCTAAACCCTAAACCCTAAACCCTAAACCCTAAACCCTAAACCCCAAACCCCAAACCCCAAACCCCAAACCCCAAACCCCAAACCCCAAACCCTAACCCCAAACCCCAAACCCCAAACCCCAAACCCCAAACCCCAAACCCCAAACCCCAAACCCCAAACCCCAAACCCCAAACCCCAAACCCCAAACCCTAAACCCTAAACCCCAAACCCCAAACCCCAAACCCCAAACCCCAAACCCTAAACCCAAAACCCCAAACCCCAAACCCCAAACCCCAAACCCCAAACCCCAAACCCTAAACCCCAAACCCCAAACCCCAAACCCCAAACCCCAAACCCCAAACCCTAAACCCCAAACCCCAAACCCTAAACCCCAAACCCTAAACCCTAAACCCCAAACCCCAAACCCTAAACCCTAAACCCTAAACCCTAAACCCTAAACCCTAAACCCTAAACCCTAAACCCTAAACCCTAAACCCTAAACCCTAAACCCTAAACCCTAAACCCTAAACCCTAAACCCTAAACCCTAAACCCTAAACCCTAAACCCTAAACCCTAAACCCTAAACCCTAAACCCTAAACCCTAAACCCTAAACCCTAAACCCTAAACCCTAAACCCTAAACCCTAAACCCTAAACCCTAAACCCTCATCGCACCTCATTTTCTGGATTTTTTCTCTCTCTACATTTTCTCTCTCTTCGCAAAACGCTCTCTCTTACTCACAACGGCTGACACTTACCAATCGACCAGCGCCGCAATGGCGCGTGGGACGCCGGCAGCCGCTAGACGGCCACCGGATCAAAACCAAAAGGGGCGCTTGGATGAGAGCTCCCTAATCCCATATGACACGCCCCAAGATCAACCTCAGCAAGCCTCGAATCTGCAGGATAAAGATGCGATGAGTTCTGCGTTTATTGAAGAGGTCGGCTATGAAGATCAAAAAAAAATTTCCCAACGAGTTTCTGAGAAGAATCGAGAGGAATCGAGGGAGGAAATGAGTTCTACGCATCAAGATCTACCCAAGGTTCAAGTTTCATCCAGTTCTACCGTCCCAATCGCTCAGACGAGGGAGGCGATTTTGGAGAAAATCGCGAACGAGTCGCCTGAGTCGCGAATCAACATTCGACCAACTTCAAGGTCAATTCGTGGGGATTTGACTACTGGGGATTGTTCCCACATGGATGGCGACCATCTCAGCCAAAAATTGGAACGAAAAGACTGTCGAATCGCTGAGAGTGAAAACTCCGGCGACCTTAAGGTTCCAGACGCCGGAAAAAATGGAGGCTCAGCAAAAAAGGCGATGTCCCAAGTTCATAATACCCAAGAAACGACCTTAATCAGTCGTCCTAACAGAGAAAACATCAACAAAAATGCTCCAGCAATTTTCGATAATCGCAACCCAAGTGTTCACCATGGGCGACATGAAAGAACAGGGGAATTGCCAAAGGGTGATCGAGATGACGAACGACATAGTTCACCAATCATGCCATACGAAAGTGAAGCAAAAACAGAGTCCAAAAATACCAACAAGCATCAGGAAGAAAACTCCAATGAACAACAGGGCAACCACATGTTGAAAATGGCCACACAACCTGCAGCATCAACACCAGAAAATGCTAACTTTTCTTTTGCAATAACAAATACTTCAACACAGTTAACACCTCATTTCAATGCAGGTAACTCATCAGGAAAACATAATCAGCAAGAAGAAGAGGGAAGAAATGAGAAAGCACTCATCTACAGGCAGGAACAACATAGGACAAGCCATGAACAAGTTCATAAACAGCAACAGCAACATGAAAAAGAAAAGGGGAGTTCAGAAGGAAGCAATTTAAATCAACAGCAAAATAATGTTGCAGGATACATTGATCAATCCAAGCAAAGTCATACACAAGGAAGAGGAAAGTTAGATGATCAAACCAAAGAGGCAATGGAGAAGTATCACAACAATTTTCCTAAAATTTCTAACAATTTCTCAAGGTATGATCCTAAACTCAGGAATGATAATTTACACAAGCAGATCGGCCAGGCTGATCAAGCCAATATTAGAAACCACAACAACAATTTGCAAGGCCAACAAGTTAATAGTAATAACAAAGATGAACAAACTGATGAGCCTGCCCCGTATACTGTCATACAATCTTTTGCAGCTAGGTTGAGATATAATCAGGCTCAAAATGAAACCCCTATTACTTTAAACGAACCTGTGCATACCACTAGACAAGGTTTTCCTGCTGTTCTTATTGAGGAAAGTGACTATTATGTTAAGCTTGCAGAGATTTGTAAATATACGCTTGTGGGCAAATTTACTAACACTATGCCTAGGATGGAACTTGTTAGGAAAAGCTTTATTTTGCAGACTCAATTAATGGGGGGAGTTAAGATCACCCACTTCAACTCTAGACATGTCTATATTGACCTCGACAATGAACTGGATTATCAAACTGTTTGGACGAAGTTAAAAATGAACATCGAGGGTCAAGCAATGAGAATACAAGCTTGGACCCCTGACTTTACCCCGGAAGAAGAAACACCAGTAGTCCCTATCTGGATATCTATCCCAGGCCTTCCATGGCATTGTTACAACAAAGTTTTCTTAACAACTATTTTGGAAAGCATTGGGAAAGTTTTATTTCTGGATTCACCTACCTCGCAAAGAACTAGAGGAAGCACCATTAGAGTTAAAGTGCAGGTTGACCTTACAAAGGAAAGACCTTCCCATGTTTGGTTGGGTTTTAAACATTCCAACCCCAACAAAGGAAGATGGCTGAAAGTAGAGTATGAAGGAATCCCTAGTTACTGTTTTTATTGTAAGCACCAAGGACACAAAGATCAGGAGTGTACAATAAAAAGAAGGGATGAGGAGATAAGGAAGAAAAAGGAGCTGGAAAGGGACACAAACATTGAAGACAGGGGTCTTGAAAAACTCCAGGAACAGGGGAAACATGCAAAGACTGCAACTGTTAAGACAACTAATCAATTAAACAAAAATCAACAAGGAGAAAATGCAAAAAAGGAGCTGTTAAACCAACCAAAAACTCAGAGAATAAATCAGCAACAAAAGCAGCACATACATGTTCAAGCTGAACAGGGGCATCATGAGGAGGCACATGAAGAACAATGGCAAACACAAAGAAGAAGACACACAAAAGCTCAGGATCAATCCACTTCCACTGCTGTGTGGAAACCTGTCAACCCTTCAGCACACAAAAACAGCAGTAATCAGCAGCAGCAACAGGAAATTACAGGTATAACTAATCTACCAACTCAAAACATTTTTACTAATCTTGAAGTGCAGGAAACACAGATGGAGCAGCAGGGTGAGCAGATTGGGAGCAAGGATGAAGCAGATCATCCAAATCAATCAGATAAAAACCAATCAAATGTACAACCTAACAAGAACAATCCAGGTAAATACAACAGGTCCATTCAGCACACTGCTGACAGCAACAAAAACAAGAGAACAGGTATTGACTTATCTCTCCCAAACCCCCAATCCCCCAATAACTGTAATGTTGATGATGGTCTTACTGATGAAGTTGCTGGAGGTATGGATGGGGGGTGTCAGGAGATAGCCATTAACTTGCAGGAAGGGGACTCCAAAGGGGGGAATTTGCCTCATGTTGTGCATGAGGGGTTGGTTGACCCTAGGACAGCCCATAGAGCCATTAGGAATGTTGAAAAAAACCAGGCACAAAGAGACCAAACACAGCAGCAAGCTCAAAACAATGACATCAAAAAACAAGCTGCCAAGGAAACAACAAAGGAACAGGTTGAAAATTTGGTTGACAAGGATCATGTGGAACAGAATGTTACTATGGTTAAAGAAAGCCCTCCAAAGAGTAAGAACAAACCTAGTAAACAGAAAAGGGATGCTGAAAAAAAAAGACAAAATAGGCAACTTGATAAAGATATGGAACAAGACCATGAAGTAAGGGAGGAATCTTGCAACAAATTTGTGATGGTGGATGATAACCATGGCTTAAATATTCCTCCCTTACAAGTGCATTACATGGCTCCTCACACATCAGACTCCCCGTACAAAATGCAGCAACAATGTAGATTCAATACTGAACAAGGTTTGGATGAATATGGAGTGATCAATTCTGAGGATGAGCTTGGAGAAGATAATCAATCTAGACAAGACTCTGATGATAATGATGAGACTAGTGAGGCATTGATTAGGGCCTTCAGTCCACATACTGATCAGACAATGGAGAATGAGGTCCAACAGTTGACAAAAAATCAGAGCCTATCTCCAAGGAGTTTCCAAAAAGACAGATTCCACTTCACTAAGCAAGATGTCAAAACTGTCACTGCTGGAAGACCTAACACTAGACTCTTTTCATCCAGATCCTCCCAATGATTAGTACAATAATATGGAATGTTAGGGGGATCAACACTCAGGGAGTGTTGGAAAGACTCAAAATGTTTAGAAAGATGCACCATCTGTCTATTATTGCTATTCTGGAGCCTTTCTCTGATAGTGGTAATATTCAGAGCTTCAAAATGCAATTGAACATGGATAACGCTATTAGTAATTGTAATAGTAAGATTTGGGTTTTTTGGAACAATGATATTGACTGTAATATTCTTGATGAAGATGAACAGCAAATTACTTGTAACATTAAACACAATGAATTACAATATCAATTTACTAATACCTTTATTTATGCAAAGTGCAAAGAGTATCTCAGGAGACCTTTATGGGAGAAATTACTTCATCAAGCCAATGTCAATACTAATCCTTGGTGTTCAGTAGGGGACTACAATGTTATCTCAAATGTGGAGGAAAAACTAGGCGGCCTACCCTACAATATGAAAAAGAGTATGGACTTCATTGCCGTAACTGAAGCATGTGGTCTTATAGACATAGGATTCAATGGTCCCAGATTTACATGGTCTAATAAGCGAGGCATCAATCATAGAATTTGGAAGAGGTTAGACAGGGCTTTGGTGAATGACTCTTGGCTTGAAAAGATGCCTCAAACCACTATAACACACTTACCTTCCACAGGTTCAGATCATTGTCCTTTACTCATGGAAATGGTATCCACTGAAGCTGAACACATCAAATACTTTAAATTCCTTAACTGTTGGGTTGACAATCCAAATTTTTTACTTACTGTTAAGAAGTGTTGGGATAGACCTGTGGAAGGTCATGCTATGTGGAGGTTTCACCAGAAAATGAAAAGGCTTTCTAGTACCCTAAGTGTTTGGTCCAGAGAGGCTTTTGGGGATATCTTTCAAAAGGTTAGGATGTATGAGGATCAAGTGCATGAAGCGGAAGAAAGCTACATCCTAAACCAAAGTGAGTCAAATAGGATGACCCTCCATGAACTCAATGCTCAATATATCAAGTTCCTTAAAATTGAGGACATCATTTTGAAACAAAAAACTCAGCTTCAATGGTTTAAAGATGGTGACACCAACTCCAAATATTTTCACTCAATTATAAGAGGAAGGAGAAGGAAACTTTTCATTCATAAAATTGTAACTGAAAATGGGGTTTGGATACAGGGTGAAAACAATGTAGCTAAGGAGGCTTGTGATCATTTCAACACTATTTTTACAGGCGAGAATACGTATATTAATGAACACAACTTGGATTGCATCCCAAAGATAGTCAACGAGGACCAAAACAATCAGCTTACAGCACTACCGGATATGGATGAGCTTAAAGAAGTTGTATTTTCCATGAATCCTAATTCTGCAGCTGGTCCTGATGGTATGAACGGGTACTTCTTTCAGAAGTGCTGGAACATTATCAAGAAAGACTTGATGGAAGTACTTCATGCTTTTTTTAGTGGACAAATGATCCCTAAGTATTTCTCTCATTCTTGCATTGTGTTGCTCCCCAAAGTGAACAATCCAAACAAACTTACGGAGTATAGGCCGATAAGTCTGAGCAACTTCACTAGTAAGATTATATCTAAGCTAGTAAGTAAGAGACTTAGCCCTATCCTTCCGTTCTTGATCTCTACCAACCAATCTGGCTTTGTAAAGGGGAGAAATATTTCTGAAAACATCATGCTTGCCCAGGAAATCATTCATCAAATCAAAAAACCCAATATTGGTAGTAATGTTGTTATCAAACTAGATATGGCAAAAGCTTATGACAGGGTCTCTTGGTCATATATATGTCTGGTTCTACGAAAATTTGGTTTCAGTGAGGTGTTTATTGACATGATTTGGAGAATCATGGCTAATAATTGGTACTCCATTATTGTCAACGGCAACAGGTATGGCTTCTTCCGATCTAGTAGAGGCCTCAAACAGGGTGATCCACTATCCCCGGCCTTATTTATTTTAGGTGCTGAGGTGTTGTCGAGATCTCTTAATAGGCTTCACATGCATCCTGATTATCAGGGTTTCACTATGGAAAAAAGGGGGCCCCAGGTGAATCACCTTAGTTTTGCAGATGACATTATTTTATTCACTTCGGGAAGAACCAAAACCCTGAAACTACTTATGAATACTCTAAAGGAGTATGAAAAGATCTCGGGGCAACTTATCAATGGGGATAAAAGCCTCTTTATGCTTCACCCTAGTGCATTCAATAACACTAAGGAGAGGATTAAAAGGCTGACAGGTTTTAAAGAGAAACAAGGCCCTATCACCTATCTAGGCTGCCCTTTATTTGTTGGCAGACCTAAAAATGTTTATTTCTCAGATCTTATTAATAAAGTCGTCTCCAGAATTACAGGTTGGCAAACGAAGCAACTTAGCTATGGTGGAAGGGCAGTGTTGGCTAAACATGTTCTCCAAGCTTTGCCTATACATCTTTTATCCGCTGTAACTCCACCAAAGTCTATCATTCGACAGATCCAAATGATCATTGGTGATTTCTTTTGGGGATGGCATAACAATAAAAAAAAATATCATTGGTCCTCGTGGAAAAATTTAAGTTATCCATATGAGGAGGATGGAATAGGGATGAGAAACCTACAAGATGTTTGTAGAGCTTTCCAATTCAAACAATGGTGGACATTCAGAACCAAGCAAACTTTGTGGGGAGACTTTTTGAAAGCGAAATATTGCCAAAGATCCCATCCGGTGAGCAAAAAATGGGATACGGAGAATCCTTAACCTGGAAACACATGCTTTTCATTAGGAAAAAAATGGAACAACACATTCATTGGAGACTTCAAGCCGAGAATGTTCCTTTTGGTGGGATAATTGGTTGGGAACAGGGCCATTATCCCACCATAACAGCAGGTGCAGCAGGTTTAGCAACATCAAAGTTGCTGATTTTTGGGACAATGGAGGATGGAAGTGGAGGAAATTGGTAAAACATGCTCCAGCCAGTCAATTGAGTAGCATCATGGCTACTGCAATTCCTCAACAGCAGCACAAGCAGGACCAAGCCATTTGGAAACTTAGCAGCGATGGCAAATTCAATTGCTCCACGGCTTGGGAGGAAATCAGGCACAAGAAGCCTCGGAATAAGTTCAATTCTTTATTATGGCATAATTTCATCCCATTTAAATCTTCATTTCTTGTATGGAGAATGCTAAAAGGCAAACTTCCTACAAATGAAAAGCTTACTAACTTTGGCATTGAGCCATCACCTTGTTTTTGTTGTTTTGATAGAGCAGGCATGGACACCATCGACCATACCTTCAACTCCGGACCTTTTGCAGCTGGCGTGTGGAAGGCCTTTACAGCAGGAGCAGGGCTGCAGGCAGATCAAACTCCATTGCAGGCGAAGCTGCGACAGTGGTGGACAGCCAGACCACGCAATGAAGGCCACCAGCTGCTGCTGCAAGCCACGCCTGTTCTTATTGTTTGGAATCTATGGAAAAACAGATGCGCATGCAAATATGGAGGCACATCAACCAACATCAGCCGTGTCAAATACGCAGTCTACAAGGATACTTTCAAAATGTTGAAGATGGCATTCCCACACATTAATTGGCCAGGAAGCTGGGCAGCGCTAGTCCAAAAGCTGAAAATTGCAAACATGAAATCAAAGTAAGCATGGTAACTTGGAACAGACCTTCGGAACAGTGGATTAAAATAAACACAGATGGAAGCGCTATTACTAATCCGGGACAAACCGGGGCGGGAGGTATACTTAGAGACAAGGAGGGCAAAATGGTGATGGCATTTGCAACACCTCTTGGAGAAGGCACCAACAACACAGCGGAAGCCGAGGCTGTTCTTTTTGGTTTGTCATGGGCACTGGAATTGGGACACAGAAATATACAAATTGAGTTAGATGCACAGTTGGTAGTGAAGTGGATCACCAGGAAAGAAGTACCGCATTGGAGTGTTATTAATCAAATCGAGAGAATCCAACATCTTATCATGCAGACTCAAAACTTCAAGTGTACTCATATTTTCAGAGAGGCAAATTGGGTTGCAGACGCATTGTCAAAACACAGTCACAACATACCGGCCCCGCAGGTTTACTTCAGCAACAATCAACTACCTAGAGAAGCTCAAGCCTACTATCAAATGGACCTTCGGAACATGCCGAGCTTTAGAAGAAAGAAGACTAAGAAAATTTTGATCCGCCTTGATTTTCTTTTCAACTTGGCTATATTCAAGTGATATAGCTACTTTGAAAAGGGGTATAGGATTAGATTAACATAGGCTTTCTTGTAAAAGGGAGAGTCTCCCTAATTTATGTTTCCTAGATGCTTTGTAACGAGAGGAGTCCTCTCCTTAGGTGCGTAGTATTTAGGTTTCATCTTTTATGTACGGGGAGGAGTTACATTCATTAGGAGAGTTGACTCCAAACCACTTAGGATTGGAGGTTAGGTTTATGCCCCCCTCCTTGTATTTTGCTTTTTGGAATTAATGATAAGGCCTGGGGGTGTCGCTCAGCCCCTACCCCTCTAAGGGTTATTCAACTAAAAAAAAAAAAAAAAAAAAAAACCCTAAACCCTAAAACCCTAAACCCTAAACCCTAAACCCTAAACCCTAAACCCTAAACCCTAAACCCTAAAAAAAAAAAAAAAAAAAAAAAAAAAAAACCCTAAACCTAAACCCTAAACCTAAAACCCTAAAACCCTAAAACCTAAAACCCTAAAACCCTAAAACCCTAAACCCTAAACCCTAAACCCTAAACCCTAAACCCTAACCCTAAAACCCTAAACCTAAAACCCTAACCCTAAAACCCTAAACCCTAAAACCCTAAAACCCTAAAAACCCTAAACCCTAAACCCTAAACCCTATAAACCCTAAACCCTAAACCCTAACCCTAAACCCTAAACCCTAAACCCTAAACCCTAAACCCTAAACCCTAAACCCTAAACCCTAAACCCTAAACCCTAAACCCTA
>JAWZUQ010000013.1:541238-571238 GCA_034621305.1 Solanum pimpinellifolium | reverse complement strand
CTACCTAAGGAAGGAAAGAATGTGGTTATTAAGCTTGATATGATCAAAGCTTATGACAGGGTCTCTTGGACTTATACCTGTTTAGTGTTAAGAAAAATGGGTTTTGGGGAAGAGTTTATTGACAGAATCTGGAGAATTATGAGCAACAATTGGTATTCAGTGGTGATTAATGGTAAAAGACATGGATTCTTTCATTCTACTAGAGGTTTAAAGCAAGGTGACCCTTTATCCCCAGCACTATTTATCTTAGGTGCTGAGGTTTTTTCTAGACAACTTAATTCTCTTTATAATAATCCTGATTATATTGGTTTCCAGATGGATAGCAAAGGGCCTCAGATTAATCATTTGTCTTTTGCTGATGATATTATCATTTTTACATCTACTGATAGATGTTCTTTACAGATTATAATGAATACAATTAGGAAATATGAATTGACTTCTAATCAAAGGGTAAATAAAGATAAAAGTTTCTTTATGGTTACTGATAAAACTACTCAAGATATTATAGATAATATAAAAAATGAAACTGGTTTTTGTATACAGCACAACCCTATTACATATCTTGGTTGTCCTTTATACATTGGGTGTCAAAAGATTATCTATTTCTCTAATATTGTGGAAAAGATTATTAAGAAAATAGCTGGATGGCAAACTAAAATCCTAAATTTTGGAGGCAAAGTTATTCTAGTGAAACATGTATTGCAGTCTATTCCAATACATATTTTAGCTGCTGTATCCCCTCCTAAAACTATTCTAAAACAAATTCACAAAGTGATTGCTGATTTCTTTTGGGGTAATGATAAAGATGGCAAAAAATACCATTGGGCATCTTGGGAAACTCTAGCTTATCCAATTAATGAAGGTGGTATTGGTGTAAGAAGTCTTCATGATATATGCACAGCTTTCCAATATAAACATTGGTGGGAATTTAGGACTAAAAATTCCTTATGGAGCAAATTCCTTAAAGCTAAATACTGCAAAAGAGCCAACCCTGTGTCTAAAAAGTATGATACTGGAGACTCCTTGGTTTGGAGATATTTCACTAGAAATAGACAGAATGTGGAATCTTATATTAGATGGAATATTAAGTCTGGTTCTTGTAGCTTTTGGTGGGATAATTGGTTAGGAAATGATAGCCTAGCTAATCTGTGTATTAATATTTCTAGCCTTAATAACAAAACTGTTGCTGATTTTCTTATTAATGGTATGTGGAATGAAAGACAAATTAGGCAACATGTTCCACCAATATTGGTACCTCAGGTATTACAAACTCATTTCAAGTATAAAATAGACATAGATGATCAGGCTATTTGGACTCCTACAGAGAATGGACAATTCACTATTGCTTCAGCTTGGGAAATCATTAGAAAGAAGAAACCTAAAGATATTATTAATAACAGTGTGTGGCATAAACAAATACCTTTTAAAATAGCTTTCTTTATTTGGAGAGCCTTGAGAGGTAAACTTCCAACAAATGAAACAATACAAAAGTTTGGGAAAGTTGCTGAAGAATGTTATTGCTGTTATAAAAAGGGCACTGATGATATTCAACATATTTTGATCACTGGCAACTTTGCTAAATATATATGGAAATATTATACTGATCCAATTGGAGCAATACAAACTACTAATGATTTAAGAAGCTTGTTATTATATTGGAAGAATCTACCCTCTCTAAATCAGGTTTATAAATTAGTTACTTCTGTTTTACCTAATATTATTTGCTGGCATTTGTGGAAAAATAGATGTGCTGTGAAATATGGTGATAAGAAATCAAGTATCCATAGAGTTCAATATGGTATTTTTAAAGATGTTATGCAGATCATTCAAGTATCTCATCCAAATATTCCATGGCAACATAGCTGGTACAGTTTAATTAATATTGTTGAACAATGTCAACAACAAATAAGTGTGATAATGGTTAGCTGGAACAAACCACAAGAAGGTATATACAAACTTAATACTGATGGAAGTGCACTCCCAAATTCTGGGAAGATTGGAGGAGGAGGCATACTAAGGGATCACAAAGGTAATTTACATTATGCATTTTCAATACCATTTGGATTAGGCACTAATAACATTGCAGAGATGGAGGCTGCAAGATATGGATTGCATTGGTGTGAACAACATGGTTACAGAAACATAATATTAGAGGTCGATTCTGAAATTCTATATAAATGGATAAGCAATACAATATCAATTCCATGGAGATATCAACACACATTACAACAAATTCAAGATATAGGTAGAAAATTGGATCATTTTGAGTGCAGGCATATATATAGAGAAGCCAATGGTACTGCAGACATGCTGTCAAAGTGGAGCCACAATCTGGAAACTCTTCAACACTTTTATGCCACAAGACAACTCAAGGGAGCAATTCGTGGAAGCTATATATTGGAGAAGATGGGCATCCAAAACTTTAGAAGAAGGAAACTCAAGAGAATCAAACAGCCTCCATAAAAATTCTTTTATTACAATTTTATAGGAATACAAATGTCATTAAACTTATCCATTGACTGTTTAGAATAGTTGATAGAATAGGTTTACTATTTTCATTATCCATGTAAGGGGAGAGTCTCCCTCATTTATGCTTTTAGAAAATGTATTAGGAGAGGAGTCCTCTCTAGTTATCTTTTTCTAATTTGCATCTTATTGTATAAGGATGAATTGACTATCTTAGTAGATGTGTCAATTACATTCCTACCAAATAGTAGAAGGTAAGGTAAATGCCCCCCTTCTTGTAATATTTTGTTTTTGATATATGTTAAGGCCTGGGGGTGTTGCTAAGCCCCTGACCCACTACAAGGGTCAATTTAATAAAAAAAAAAAAAAAAAAAAAACCCTAAACCCTCTCTTCTTCTCTCTGTTATACTATATAAAAATCTATAGATACACCTATAGATACATATATTTTCTCTATTCATCGTAGCCATGGCAGTTAACGGTGCTTCTTCTTCTGGTTTGATCGTCAGTTTCGGTGAGATGTTGATCGATTTCGTTCCGACAGTCTCCGGCGTATCCCTTGCCGAGGCTCCCGGATTTTTGAAAGCTCCCGGCGGTGCACCGGCGAACGTCGCTATCGCGGTGACGAGGCTCGGAGGGAAGTCGGCGTTCGTCGGGAAACTCGGCGACGATGAGTTCGGTCACATGCTCGCCGGGATTCTGAAAACGAACAGCGTACAAGCCGAAGGAATTAATTTTGACAAGGGCGCCAGGACGGCTTTGGCGTTCGTGACGCTACGCGCCGACGGAGAGCGTGAGTTTATGTTTTACAGAAATCCCAGTGCCGATATGTTGCTCACGCCCGCTGAGTTGAATCTTGATCTTATTAGATCTGCTAAGGGGTTCCACTATGGATCAATTAGTTTGATCGTGGAGCCATGTAGAGCAGCACATATGAAGGCAATGGAAGTAGCAAAGGAGGCAGGGGCATTGCTCTCTTATGACCCAAACCTTCGTTTGCCGTTGTGGCCTTCAGCAGAAGAGGCCAAGAAGCAAATCAAGAGCATATGGGACTCTGCTGATGTGATCAAGGTCAGCGATGTGGAGCTCGAATTCCTCACTGGAAGCAACAAGATTGATGATGAATCCGCCATGTCCTTGTGGCATCCTAACTTGAAGCTACTCTTGGTCACTCTTGGTGAAAAGGGTTGCAATTACTACACCAAGAAATTCCATGGAACCGTTGGAGGATTCCATGTGAAGACTGTTGACACCACTGGAGCTGGTGATTCTTTTGTTGGTGCCCTTCTAACCAAGATTGTTGATGATCAAACCATTCTCGAGGATGAAGCAAGGTTGAAGGAAGTACTTAGGTTTTCATGTGCATGTGGAGCCATCACTACAACCAAGAAAGGAGCAATCCCAGCTTTGCCTACTGCATCTGAAGCCCTCACTTTGCTCAAGGGAGGAGCATAGAAACATCGTGTTATCTTTTTTCTTTTTTCCATCTTCATATATTTCCCCCCTTTATGAGTTTTTTTTGAAGCTAGTAGGAAGCCTTTTCAGTTTTGGATTTTAATGTTTTGTTGTGATGAATGTCCATCAAGACACTTAATAATAAACCCTAAACCCTAAACCCTAAACCCTAAACCCTAAACCCTAAACCCTAAACCCTAAACCCTAAACCCTAAACCCTAAACCCTAAACCCTAAACCCTAAACCCTAAACCCTAAACCCTAAACCCTAAACCCTAAACCCTAAACCCTAAACCCTAAACCCTAAACCCTAAACCCTAAACCCTAACCCCTAACCCCTAAACCCTAAACCCTAAACCCCAAACCCTAAACCCCAAACCCCAAACCCCAAACCCCAAACCCCAAACCCCAAACCCCAAACCCCAAACCCAAACCCCAAAACCCAAACCCCAAACCCCAAACCCCAAACCCCAAACCCCAAACCCCAAACCCCAAACCCCAAACCCCAAACCCCAAACCCCAAACCCCAAACCCCAAACCCCAAACCCTAAACCCTAAACCCTAAACCCTAAACCCTAAACCCTAAACCCTAAACCCTAAACCCTATGACTCTTGGCTTGAAAAGATGCCTCAAACCACTATAACACACTTACCTTCCACAGGTTCAGATCATTGTCCTTTACTCATGGAAATGGTATCCACTGAAACTGAACACATCAAATACTTTAAATTCCTTAATTGTTGGGTTGACAATCAAAATTTTTTACTTACTGTTAAGAATTGTTGGGATAGACCTGTGGAAGGTCATGCTATGTGGAGGTTTCACCAGAAAATGAAAAGGCTTTCTAGTACCCTTAGTGTTTGGTCCAGAGAGGCTTTTGGGGATATCTTTCAAAAGGTTAGGATGTATGAGGATCAAGTGCATGAAGCGGAAGAAAGCTACATCCTAAACCAAAGTGAGTCAAATAGGATGACCCTCCATGAGCTCAATGCTCAATATATCAAATTCCTTAAAATTGAGGACATCTTTTTGAAACAAAAAACTCAGCTTCAATGGTTTAAAGATGGTGACACCAACTCCAAATATTTTCACTCAATTATAAGAGGAAGGAGAAGGAAACTTTTCATTCATAAAATTGTTACTGAAAATGGGGTTTGGATACAAGGTGAAAACAATGTAGCTAAGGAGGCTTGTGATCATTTCAACACTATTTTTACAGGCGAGAATACATATATTAATGAACACAACTTGGATTGCATCCCAAAGATAGTCAACGAGGACCAAAACAATCAGCTTACAGCACTACCGGATATGGATGAGCTTAAAGAAGTTGTATTTTCCATGAATCCTAATTCTGCAGCTGGTCCTGATGGTATGAACGGGTACTTCTTTCAGAAGTGCTGGAACATTATCAAGAAAGACTTGATGGAAGTACTTCATGCTTTTTTCAGTGGACAAATGATCCCTAAGTACTTCTCTCATTCTTGCATTGTGTTGCTCCCCAAAGTGAACAATCCAAACAAACTTACGGAGTATAGGCCGATAAGTCTGAGCAACTTCACTAGTAAGATTATATCTAAGCTAGTAAGTAAGAGACTTAGCCCTATCCTTCCGCTCTTGATCTCTACCAACCAATCTGGCTTTGTAAAGGGGAGAAATATTTCTGAAAACATCATGCTTGCCCAGGAAATCATTCATCAAATCAAAAAGCCCAATATTGGTAGTAATGTTGTTATCAAACTAGATATGGCAAAAGCTTATGATAGGGTCTCTTGGTCATATATATGTCTGGTTCTACGAAAATTTGGTTTCAGTGAGGTGTTTATTGACATGATTTGGAGAATCATGGCTAATAATTGGTACTCCATTATTGTCAACGGCAACAGGTATGGCTTCTTCCGATCTAGTAGAGGCCTCAAACAGGGTGATCCACTATCCCCGGCCCTATTTATTTTAGGTGCTGAGGTGTTGTCGAGATCTCTTAATAGGCTTCACATGCATCCAGATTATCAGGGTTTCACTATGGAAAAAAGGAGGCCCCGGGTGAATCACCTTAGTTTTGCAGATGACATTATTTTATTCACTTCGGGAAGAACCAAAACCCTAAAACTCCTTATGAATACTCTAAAGGAGTATGAAAAGATCTCGGGGCAACTTATCAATGGGGATAAAAGCCTCTTTATGCTTCACCCTAGTGCATTCAATAACACTAAAGAGAGGATTAAAAGGCTGACAGGTTTTAAAGAGAAACAAGGCCCTATCACCTATCTAGGCTGCCCTTTATTTGTTGGAAGACCTAAAAATGTTTATTTCTCAGATCTTATTAATAAAGTCGTCTCCAGAATTACAGGTTGGCAAACGAAGCAACTTAGCTATGGTGGAAGGGCAGTGTTGGCTAAACATGTTCTCCAAGCTTTGCCTATACATCTTTTATCCGCTGTAACTCCACCAAAGTCTATCATTCGACAGATCCAAATGATCATTGGGGATTTCTTTTGGGGATGGTATAACAATAAAAAAAAATATCATTGGTCTTCTTGGAAAAATTTAAGTTATCCATATGAGGAGGATGGAATAGGGATGAGAAACCTACAAGATGTTTGTAGAGCTTTCCAATTCAAACAATGGTGGACATTCAGAACCAAGCAAACTTTGTGGGGAGACTTTTTGAAAGCGAAATATTGCCAAAGATCCCATCCGGTGAGCAAAAAATGGGATACGGGAGAATCCTTAACCTGGAAACACATGCTTCTCATTAGGAAAAAAATGGAACAACACATTCATTGGAGACTTCAAGCCGGAGAATGTTCCTTTTGGTGGGATAATTGGTTGGGAACAGGGCCATTATCCCACCATAACAGCAGGTGCAGCAGGTTTAGCAACATCAAAGTTGCTGATTTTTGGGACAATGGAGGATGGAATTGGAGGAAATTGGTAAAACATGCTCCAGCCAGTCAATTGAGTAGCATCATGGCTACTCCAATTCCTCAACAGCAGCACAAGCAGGACCAAGCCATTTGGAAACTTAGCAGCGATGGCAAATTCAATTGCTCCACGGCTTGGGAGGAAATCAGGCACAAGAAGCCTCGGAATAAGTTCAATTCTTTATTATGGCATAATTTCATCCCATTTAAATCTTCTTTTCTTGTATGGAGAATGCTAAAAGGCAAACTTCCTACAAATGAAAAGCTTACTAACTTTGGCATTGAGCCATCACCTTGTTTTTGTTGTTTTGATAGAGCAGGCATGGACACCATCGACCATACCTTCAACTCCGGACCTTTTGCAGCTGGCGTGTGGAGGGCCTTTACAGCAGGAGCAGGGCTGCAGGCAGATCAAACTCCATTACAGGCGAAGCTGCGACAGTGGTGGACAGCCAGACCACGCAATGAAGGCCACCAGCTGCTGCTGCAAGCCACGCCTGTTTTTATTGTTTGGAATCTATGGAAAAACAGATGCGCATGCAAATATGGAGGCACATCAACCAACATCAGCCGTGTCAAATACGCAGTCTACAAGGATACTTTCAAAATGTTGAAGATGGCATTCCCACACATTAATTGGCCAGGAAGCTGGGCAGCGCTAGTCCAAAAAGCTGAAAATTGCAAACATGAAATCAAAGTAAGCATGGTAACTTGGAACAGACCTTCGGAACAGTGGATTAAAATAAACACAGATGGAAGCGCTCTTACTAATCCGGGACAAACCGGGGCGGGAGGTATAATTAGAGACAAGGAGGGCAAAATGGTGATGGCATTTGCAACACCTCTTGGAGAAGGCACCAACAACACAGCGGAAGCCGAGGCTGTTCTTTTTGGTTTGTCATGGGCACTGGAATTAGGACACAGAAATATACAAATTGAGTTAGATGCACAGTTGGTAGTGAAGTGGATCACCAGGAAAGAAGTACCGCATTGGAGTGTTATTAATCAAATCGAGAGAATCCAACATCTTATCATGCAGACTCAAAACTTCAAGTGTACTCATATTTTCAGAGAGGCAAATTGGGTTGCAGACGCATTGTCAAAACACAGTCACAACATACCGGCCCCGCAGGTTTACTTCAGCAACAATCAACTACCTAGAGAAGCTCAAGCCTACTATCAAATGGACCTTCGGAACATGCCGAGCTTTAGAAGAAAGAAGACTAAGAAAATTTTTGATCCGCCTTGATTTTCCTTTTCAACTTGGCTATATTCAAGTGATATAGCTACTTTGAAAAGGGGTATAGGATTAGATTAACATAGGCTTTCTTGTAAAAGGGAGAGTCTCCCTAATTTATGTTTCCTAGATGCTTTGTAACGAGAGGAGTCCTCTCCTTAGGTGCGTGGTATTTAGGTTTCATCTTTTATGTACGGGGAGGAGTTAACATTCATTAGGAGAGTTGACTCCAAACCACTTAGGATTGGAGGTTAGGTTTATGTCCCCCTCCTTGTATTTTGCTTTTTGGAATTAATGATAAGGCCTGGGGGTGTCGCTCAGCCCCTACCCCTCTAAGGGTTATTCAACTAAAAAAAAAAAAAAAAACCCTAAACCCTAAACCCTAAACCCTAAACCCTAAACCCTAAACCCTAAACCCTAAACCCTAAACCCTAAACCCTAAACCCTAAACCCTAAACCCTAAACCCTAAACCCTAAACCCTAAACCCTAAACCCTAAACCCTAAACCCTGACCCACTACAAGGGTCGTTCAAATTTTAAAAAAACCCTAAACCCTAAACCCTAAACCCTAAACCCTAAACCCTAAACCCTGACCCACTACAAGGGTCGTTCAAATTTTAAAAAACCCTGAACCCTAAACCCTAAACCCTAAACCCTAAACCCTACTAATGAAGGTGGTATTGGGATAAGGCTTATAGAAGATGTGTGTAAAGCTTTTCAATTCAAACACTGGTGGAAATTCAGAACAAAGAAGTCTTTATGGAGTCAATTTGTAAGGGCCAAATATTGTCAAAGAGCAAATCATGTGGCAAAGAAATATGATACTGGTGATTCTATGGTATGGAGGTATTTAACTAGGAACAGATCAGAAGTAGAATCACATATTAAATGGCAGATTAATTCAGGCACTTGTTACTTTTGGTGGGATAATTGGTTAGGAAATGGAGCCTTGGCCACTTCTTGTTACAATATTTCCAGCTTAAATAATAGTAAGGTGGGAGAGTTCTTAATTGAGGGTAATTGGAATGAAAGCTTGGTGAGACAACAAGTTCCAGCTCAGTTGGTACTTAACATCCTTCAAACACATATTACTTATCAGGATGGTTTTTTCAGACTCAGCCATTTGGACACCTGCAGATACAGGACAATTCTCTATTGCTTCTGCTTGGGAGACAATTAGAAAGAAAAAGTATAAAGATCCCATTAATAGTATGATCTGGCATAAACAGATACCATTCAAAGTAGCCTTCTTTATTTGGAGAGCTTTGAAAGGAAAATTACCTACAAATGATTGCCTTCTGAAATTTGGTAGAGAAGAAGTTGATTGTTATTGCTGTTTTAAGAAAGGGAAGGATGACATTAGTCATATTTTGGTCACTGGAACTTTTGCTAATCACATATGGAAGTATTATTCATCAAATCTTGGAGTAATACAGGCCAATACAAATTTAAGAATGCTGCTAATACAGTGGAGAAATATGCCTACACATAATGAGGTACATAAGCTATTAATTCATATATTACCTAACTTTATTTGTTGGAATCTTTGGAAAAATAGGTGTGCAGTGAAATATGGTGGCAAGCAATCCAGTATACAAAAGGTTAAGCATGGTATATTTAAAGATATAACGCAGGTTATTAAACTATCTTTTCCTAATATTCCATGGTTGCCTTCTTGGGATAATCTGTTAAATGTAGTAGAACAGCGTAAACAACAATATAAGATAACTATGGTTAGTTGGAACAAACCTAAACAACATATTTATAAACTTAATACTGATGGAAGTGTCTTGACTGAATCTGGTAAGATAGGTGGAGGTGGTATCCTTAGAGACCATCAAGGTAAATTAATATATGCTTTTTCAGTTCCTTTTGGTTTTGGTACTAACAATCTTGCAGAGTTACAAGCAGCAACATATGCTTTATATTGGTGTGAACAACATGGCTACAAAAGGATAGAGCTGGAAGTTGATTCAGAAGTTCTGTGCAAATGGATCAATAATTCATTGAAACCTCCTTGGAGATGTCAACACAATGTCCAACAAATATTACAAATAAGAAGCAAATTACATTATTTTCATTGTCAACATATTTATAGAGAAGCTAACAATACTGCAGATTTGCTAGCAAAATGGAGTCATACGATGGACATTCCACAACATTTTTACACTTCACAACAACTAAAAGGCACGATTAGAGGAAGTTATATCTTGGAGAAGATGGACATACACAACTTTAGAAGAAGGAAGATCAAGACAATCAAGTTCCCACCATAGTACTTTATAAAAAGAAATAGATTGTTAAAAATTTCAATTAACATGTTAATTGGTTCTGTAACTAGTAATAGTTAGTGGAATTAGTTTACTCATTTTATATTATATGTAAAGGGAGAGTCTCCTTATTCATGCATTATTATAAAAATGTAATAAGAGAGGAGTCCTCTCCAGGAATTTAATTTTCTATCAAGTGCACCTTATTGTATTAAGGTAGAATTGACTAATCTTAGTAGAGAAGTCAATTCATTACCTACCAAAGTATAGAAGGTAAGGTTTAAGTCCCCCTTCTTGTAAAATTTTGTTGTTAAATGGTAAGGCCTGGGGGTGTTGCTAAGCCCCTGACCCACCTCAAGGGTCGTTTAATTAAAAAAAAACCCTAAAACCCTAAACCCTAAACCCTATTGGAGACTTGGTGAACTATTGGAGACTTTAATGTTATCTCCTCTACTCAAGAAAAACTTGGGGGTAGAGAATACAATATGAATAAGAGTCTTGAATTTATTAGTATTATTGAGGCCTGTGGCTTAGTTGATATGGGGTATAATGGTCAGCATTATAAATGGTGTAACCACAGGAAGGATGGTGCTAGAATTTGGAAAAGGTTAGATAGGGGTATGGTTAATGACAAATGGCTTGATAGGATGCCTCAAAGTACTATCACTCATCTTCCTTCAGTTGGATCATATCACTCTCCTTTATTTATGGAAATGTGTAATAATCAGATACCAGTGATTAAATATTTCAAATTCCTCAATTGCTGGACTGAGAATGAAACATTTTTATCAACTGTGGAACAGTGTTGGAACAGACATGTTAGTGGTGATCCAATGTGGATTCTTCACACAAAATTGAAGAGAACGCTAAAAAAAACCCCGAATAAAAAACAATTACCAAAATTAAAAAAAAACCGCCGGAAAAAAAACAAAAAAAACGGATAAAAATAATTTACCAAAAAAAACAAAGCTACGCAAAAAATAAAAAACCCAGATATAAAAAAAACACAAAAAAAAACCGGATAAAAAAATTACCAAAAAAAACGCCAAAAAACAGGGATGCAAAAAAAAACTCGCATAAAAAAATTTGACAAAATAAAATACGCAAAAAAATGCTAAAAAAGGGAGAAAAAAAAAGATGCAAACAAAAAGGACAAAAAAATAAACCCAAAAAAAATTTACCAAAAAAAATCGACGCAAAAAAACAGAATAAAAAAAATATAATAAAAAAATAACGCAAACCAAAAAAAAAGAGACAAAAAATTACCCAAAAAAATGAATAAACCCATTTGAGGAACAAATCCTTATGCACAAATTGGGGGAAACGTAAAATTGAACGCGATAAAAGAGTTTTATCATAAAATTGAGTGTCTAACATTAAAATAGACATTCTGAGATGCGTTACCAAGGTACTTCGAACTCAAAAATCTATTTTCTTTTATCAGATTCGTACCAATAAAGAATTACAATTTTCTTCAAGTTTGGGGGAAATTTAAAATTGAATGTGATAAAAGACGTTTATTGAAAAATCGGCTCGTCCAAACCGCCATTCGGCAGTTTGATCGCATAGATCTCGAAAAAATATCCAATTTCAAAAAAAAATCGCCTCAATCGGACATCCGAGTCAAAAGTTATGACCGTTTGAAATTTCACAAATTTACAACTACTTTTTTTGAGTTTCACTCTTTAATTGGGTCAAACTTCAAATGATTGAAACTTTTGCCTCCAATATCCGTTTCACGCGATTTTTTTTTCTGCATATTTTTTCGAGATCTACGTGGTCAGCTATTTAATATGGTTTAGTTTTTCACAATTTACGAATTCTAAGGAGACACGTTATTCCTTTTAACTCTTTAAGCACATGAGAGGCTCTATTTTTACCTAGTTCGTTTTGGGGGTTGTTACATCCACCTCAATTGTTTTTATAGTATGAATAGACAATTCGTAGTTCATTTGTCATTACATTATAATTTATGTTAAAGACTTGGGTTTTTAGAGCCTATCAAGGAATCCTTTCTTCAACACCTCTCAATCCATCAGACCCACTTCCACCGTCCTATTACCCATCCAGTGAGTATATCATAGTTGGGCCATTTGGAAGGTCAAACGAGCCCCGGAGCGAGCATACGCCTCATTTTGACAATTTTCGTGTGTTATTGCACACCATTTTTTGGGTAATCGGGATTTCGACGTCAAAAATGCCAAATTTGTTCGTGGACGTCCGTCAAGACGTTGTCTATGCATACGGTTGGCCATCACGGGTTTTCTGGGCCGTTTGGAAGGTCAAACGAGCCCCGGAGCGAGCATACGCCTCATTTTGACGATTTTCGTGTGCTATCGCACACCATTTTTTGGGTGATCGGGATTCCGACGTCAAAAATGCCAAATTTGTTCGTGGACGTCCGTCAGGACGTTGTCTATGCATACGGTTGGCCATCACGGGTTTTCTGGGCAATTTGGAAGGTCAAACGAGCCCCGGAGCGAGCATACGCCTCATTTTGACGATTTTCGTGTGCTATTGCACACCATTTTTTGGGTGATCAGGATTCCGACGTCAAAAATGCCAAATTTGTTCGTGGACGTCCGTCAAGACGTTGTCTATGCATACGGTTGGCCATCACGGGTTTTCTGGGCCGTTTGGAAGGTCAAGCGAGCCCCGGAGCGAGCATACGCCTCATTTTGACGATTTTCGTGTGCTATTGCACACCATTTTTTGGGTGATCAGGATTCCGACGTCAAAAATGCCAAATTTGTTCGTGGACGTCCGTCAAGACGTTGTCTATGCATACGGTTGGCCATCACGGGTTTTCTGGGCCGTTTGGAAGGTCAAGCGAGCCCCGGAGCGAGCATACGCCTCATTTTGACGATTTTCGTGTGCTATTGCACACCATTTTTTGGGTGATCAGGATTCCAACGTCAAAAATGCCAAATTTGTTCGTGGACGTCCGTCAAGACGTTGTCTATGCATACGGTTGGCCATCACGGGTTTTCTGGGCCGTTTGGAAGGTCAAGCGAGCCCCGGAGCGAGCATACGCCTCATTTTGACGATTTTTGTGTGCTATTGCACACCATTTTTTGGGTGATCAGGATTCCGACGTCAAAAATGCCAAATTTGTTCGTGGACGTCCGTCAAGACGTTGTCTATGCATACGGTTGGCCATCACGGGTTTTCTGGGCCGTTTGGAAGGTCAAGCGAGCCCCGGAGCGAGCATACGCCTCATTTTGACGATTTTCGTGTGCTATTGCACACCATTTTTGGGTGATCAGGATTCCGACGTCAAAAATGCCAAATTTGTTCGTGGACGTCCGTCAAGACGTTGTCTATGCATACGGTTGGCCATCACGGGTTTTCTGGGCCGTTTGGAAGGTCAAACGAGCCCCGGAGCGAGCATACGCCTCATTTTGACGATTTTCGTGTGCTATTGCACACCATTTTTTGGGTGATCGGGATTCCGACGTCAAAAATGCCAAATTTGTTCGTGGACGTCCGTCAAGACGTTGTCTATGCATACGGTTGGCCATCACGGGTTTTTTGGGCAATTTGGAAGGTCAAACGAGCCCCGGAGCGAGCATACGCCTCATTTTGACGATTTTCGTGTGCTATTGCACACCATTTTTTGGGTGATCAGGATTCCGATGTCAAAAATGCCAAATTTGTTCGTGGACGTCCGTCAAGACGTTGTCTATGCATACGGTTGGCCATCACGGGTTTTCTGGGCCGTTTGGAAGGTCAAGCGAGCCCCGGAGCGAGCATACGCCTCATTTTGACGATTTTCGTGTGCTATTGCACACCACTTTTTGGGTGATCAGGATTCCGACGTCAAAAATGCCAAATTTGTTCGTGGACGTCCGTCAAGACGTTGTCTATGCATACGGTTGGCCATCACGGGTTTTCTGGGCCGTTTGGAAGGTCAAGCGAGCCCCGGAGCGAGCATACGCCTCATTTTGACGATTTTCGTGTGCTATTGCACACCATTTTTTGGGTGATCAGGATTCCGACGTCAAAAATGCCAAATTTGTTTGTGGACGTCCGTCAAGATGTTGTCTATGCATACGGTTGGCCATCACGGGTTTTCTGGGCCGTTTGGAAGGTCAAGCGAGCCCCGGAGCGAGCATACGCCTCATTTTGACGATTTTTGTGTGCTATTGCACACCATTTTTTGGGTGATAAGGATTCCGACGTCAAAAATGCCAAATTTGTTCGTGGACGTCCGTCAAGACATTGTCTATGCATACGGTTGGCCATCACGGGTTTTCTGGGCCGTTTGGAAGGTCAAGCGAGCCCCGGAGCGAGCATACGCCTCATTTTGACGATTTTCGTGTGCTATTGCACACCATTTTTTGGGTGATCAGGATTCCGACGTCAAAAATGCCAAATTTGTTCGTGGACGTCCGTCAAGACGTTGTCTATGCATACGGTTGGCCATCACGGGTTTTCTGGGCCGTTTGGAAGGTCAAACGAGCCCCGGAGCGAGCATACGCCTCATTTTGACGATTTTCGTGTGCTATTGCACACCATTTTTTGGGTGATCAGGATTCCGACGTCAAAAATGCCAAATTTGTTCGTGGACATCCGTCAAGACGTTGTCTATGCATACGGTTGGCCATCACGGGTTTTCTGGGCCGTTTGGAAGGTCAAACGAGCCCCGGAGCGAGCATACGCCTCATTTTGACGATTTTCGTGTGCTATCGCACACCATTTTTTGGGTGATCGGGATTCCGACGTCAAAAATGCCAAATTTGTTCGTGGATGTCCGTCAAGACGTTGTCTATGCATACGGTTGGCCATCACGGGTTTTCTTGGCCGTTTGGAAGGTCAAGCGAGCCCCGGAGCGAGCATACGCCTCATTTTGACGATTTTCGTGTGCTATTGCACACCATTTTTTGGGTGATCAGGATTCCGACGTCAAAAATGCCAAATTTGTTCGTGGACGTCCGTCAAGACGTTGTCTATGCATACGGTTGGCCATCACGGGTTTTCTGGGCCGTTTGGAAGGTCAAGCGAGCCCCGGAGCGAGCATACGCCTCATTTTGACGATTTTTGTGTGCTATTGCACACCATTTTTTGGGTGATAAGGATTCCGACGTCAAAAATGCCAAATTTGTTCGTGGACGTCCGTCAAGACGTTGTCTATGCATACGGTTGGCCATCACGGGTTTTCTGGGCCGTTTGGAAGGTCAAGCGAGCCCCGGAGCGAGCATACGCCTCATTTTGACGATTTTCGTGTGCTATTGCACACCATTTTTTGGGTGATCAGGATTCCGACGTAAAAAATGCCAAATTTGTTCGTGGACGTCCGTCAAGACGTTGTCTATGCATACGGTTGGCCATCACGGGTTTTCTGGGCCGTTTGGAAGGTCAAACGAGCCCCGGAGCGAGCATACGCCTCATTTTGACGATTTTCGTGTGCTATTGCACACCATTTTTTGGGCTATCAGGATTCCGACGTCAAAAATGCCAAATTTGTTCGTAGACGTCCGTCAAGACATTGTCTATGCATACGGTTGGCCATCACGGGTTTTCTGGGCCGTTTGGAAGGTCAAGCGAGCCCCGGAGCGAGCATACGCCTCATTTTGACGATTTTCGTGTGCTATTGCACACCATTTTTTGGGTGATCAGGATTCCGACGTCAAAAATGCCAAATTTGTTCGTGGACGTCCGTCAAGACGTTGTCTATGCATACGGTTGGCCATCACGGGTTTTCTGGGCCGTTTGGAAGGTCAAGCGAGCCCCGGAGCGAGCATACGCCTCATTTTGACGATTTTTGTGTGCTATTGCACACCATTTTTTAGGTGATCAGGATTCCGACGTCAAAAATGCCAAATTTGTTCGTGGACGTCCGTCAAGACGTTGTCTATGCATACGGTTGGCCATCACGGGTTTTCTGGGCCGTTTGGAAGGTCAAGCGAGCACCGGAGCGAGCATACGCCTCATTTTGACGATTTTCGTGTGCTGTTGCACACCATTTTTTGGGTGATCAGGATTCCGACGTCAAAAATGCCAAATTTGTTCGTTGACGTCCGTCAAGACGTTGTCTATGCATACGGTTGGCCATCACGGGTTTTCTGGGCCGTTTGGAAGGTCAAACGAGCCCCGGAGCGAGCATACGCCTCATTTTGACGATTTTCGTGTGCTATTGCACACCATTTTTTGGGTGATCGGGATTCCGACGTCAAAAATGCCAAATTTGTTCGTGGACGTCCGTCAAGACGTTGTCTATGCATACGGCATGCCATCACGGGTTTTTTGGGCAATTTGGAAGGTCAAACGAGCCCCGGAGCGAGCATACGCCTCATTTTGACGATTTTCGTGTGCTATTGCACACCATTTTTTGGGTGATAAGGATTCCGATGTCAAAAATGCCAAATTTGTTCGTGGACGTCCGTCAAGACGTTGTCTATGCATACGGTTGGCCATCACGGGTTTTCTGGGCCGTTTGGAAGGTCAAGCGTGCCCCGGAGCGAGCATACGCCTCATTTTGACGATTTTCGTGTGCTATTGCACACCATTTTTTGGGTGATCAGGATTCCGACGTCAAAAATGCCAAATTTGTTCGTGGACGTCCGTCAAGACGTTGTCTATGCATACGGTTGGCCATCACGGGTTTTCTGGGCCGTTTGGAAGGTCAAGCGAGCCCCGGAGCGAGCATACGCCTCATTTTGACGATTTTCGTGTGCTATTGCACACCATTTTTTGGGTGATCAGGATTCCGACGTCAAAAATGCCAAATTTGTTTGTGGACGTCTGTCAAGACGTTGTCTATGCATACGGTTGGCCATCACGGGTTTTCTGGGCCGTTTGGAAGGTCAAGCGAGCCCCGGAGCGAGCATACGCCTCATTTTGACGATTTTTGTGTGCTATTGCACACCATTTTTTGGGTGATAAGGATTCCGACGTCAAAAATGCCAAATTTGTTCGTGGACGTCCGTCAAGACGTTGTCTATGCATACGGTTGGCCATCACGGGTTTTCTGGGCCGTTTGGAAGGTCAAGCGAGCCCCGGAGCGAGCATACGCCTCATTTTGACGATTTTCGTGTGCTATTGCACACCATTTTTTGGGTGATCAGGATTCCGACGTCAAAAATGCCAAATTTGTTCGTGGACGTCCGTCAAGACGTTGTCTATGCATACGGTTGGCCATCACGGGTTTTCTGGGCCGTTTGGAAGGTCAAACGAGCCCCGGAGCGAGCATACGCCTCATTTTGACGATTTTCGTGTGCTATTGCACACCATTTTTTGGGTGATCAGGATTCCGACGTCAAAAATGCCAAATTTGTTCGTGGACGTCCGTCAAGACGTTGTCTATGCATACGGTTGGCCATCACGGGTTTTCTGGGCCATTTGGAAGGTCAAACGAGCCCCGGAGCGAGCATACGCCTCATTTTGACGATTTTCGTGTGCTATTGAACACCATTTTTTGGGTGATCAGGATTCCGACGTCAAAAATGCCAAATTTGTTCGTGGACATCCGTCAAGACGTTGTCTATGCATACGGTTGGCCATCACGGGTTTTCTGGGCCGTTTGGAAGGTAAAACGAGCCCCGGAGCGAGCATACGCCTCATTTTGACGATTTTCGTGTGCTATTGCACACCATTTTTTGGGTGATCGGGATTCCGACGTCAAAAATGCAAAATTTGTTCGTGGACGTCCGTCAAGACGTTGTCTATGCATACGGTTGGCCATCACAGGTTTTCTGGGCCGTTTGGAAGGTCAAACGAGCCCCGGAGCGAGCATACGCCTCATTTTGACGATTTTCGTGTGCTATTGCACACCATTTTTTGGGTGATCGGGATTCCGACGTCAAAAATGCCAAATTTGTTCGTGGACGTCCGTCAAGACGTTGTCTATGCATACGGTTGGCCATCATGGCTTTTCTGGGCCATTTGGAAGGTCAAACGAGCCCCGGAGCGAGCATACGCCTCATTTTGACAATTTTCGTGTGCTATTGCACACCATTTTTTGGGTGATCAGGATTCCGACGTCAAAAATGCCAAATTTGTTCGTGGACGTCCGTCAAGACGTTGTCTATGCATACGGTTGGCCATCACGGGTTTTCTGGGCCGTTTGGAAGGTCAAGCGAGCCCCGGAGCGAGCATACGCCTCATTTTGACGATTTTTGTGTGCTATTGCACACCATTTTTTGGGTGATAAGGATTCCGACGTCAAAAATGCCAAATTTGTTTGTGGACGTCCGTCAAGACGTTGTCTATGCATACGGTTGGCCATCACGGGTTTTCTGGGCCGTTTGGAAGGTCAAGCGAGCCCCGGAGCGAGCATACGCCTCATTTTGACGATTTTCGTGTGCTATTGCACACCATTTTTTGGGTGATCAGGATTCCGACGTCAAAAATGCCAAATTTGTTCGTGGACGTCCGTCAAGACGTTGTCTATGCATACGGTTGGCCATCACGGGTTTTCTGGGCCGTTTGGAAGGTCAAGCGAGCCCCGGAGCGAGCATACGCCTCATTTTGACGATTTTCGTGTGCTATTGCACACCATTTTTTGGGTGATCAGGATTCCGACGTCAAAAATGCCAAATTTGTTCGTTGACGTCCGTCAAGACGTTGTCTATGCATACGGTTGGCCATCACGGGTTTTCTGGGCCGTTTGGAAGGTCAAACGAGCCCCGGAGCGAGCATACGCCTCATTTTGACGATTTTCGTGTGCTATTGCACACCATTTTTTGGGTGATCGGGATTCCGACGTCAAAAATGCCAAATTTGTTCGTGGACGTCCGTCAAGACGTTGTCTATGCATACGGCATGCCATCACGGGTTTTTTGGGCAATTTGGAAGGTCAAACGAGCCCCGGAGCGAGCATACGCCTCATTTTGACGATTTTCGTGTGCTATTGCACACCATTTTTTGGGTGATCGGGATTCCGATGTCAAAAATGCCAAATTTGTTCGTGGACGTCCGTCAAGACGTTGTCTATGCATACGGTTGGCCATCACGGGTTTTCTGGGCCGTTTGGAAGGTCAAGCGTGCCCCGGAGCGAGCATACGCCACATTTTGACGATTTTCGTGTGCTATTGCACACCATTTTTTGGGTGATCAGGATTCCGACGTCAAAAATGCCAAATTTGTTCGTGGACGTCCGTCAAGACGTTGTCTATGCATACGGTTGGCCATCACGGGTTTTCTGGGCCGTTTGGAAGGTCAAGCGAGCCCCGGAGCGAGCATACGCCTCATTTTGACGATTTTCGTGTGCTATTGCACACCATTTTTTGGGTGATCAGGATTCCGACGTCAAAAATGCCAAATTTGTTTGTGGACGTCCGTCAAGACGTTGTCTATGCATACGGTTGGCCATCACGGGTTTTCTGGGCCGTTTGGAAGGTCAAGCGAGCCCCGGAGCGAGCATACGCCTCATTTTGACGATTTTTGTGTGCTATTGCACACCATTTTTTGGGTGATAAGGATTCCGACGTCAAAAATGCCAAATTTGTTTGTGGACGTCCGTCAAGACGTTGTCTATGCATACGGTTGGCCATCACGGGTTTTCTGGGCCGTTTGGAAGGTCAAGCGAGCCCCGGAGCGAGCATACGCCTCATTTTGACGATTTTCGTGTGCTATTGCACACCATTTTTTGGGTGATCAGGATTCCGACGTCAAAAATGCCAAATTTGTTCGTGGACGTCCGTCAAGACGTTGTCTATGCATACGGTTGGCCATCACGGGTTTTCTGGGCCGTTTGGAAGGTCAAACGAGCCCCGGAGCGAGCATACGCCTCATTTTGACGATTTTCGTGTGCTATTGCACACCATTTTTTGGGTGATCAGGATTCCGACGTCAAAAATGCCAAATTTGTTCGTGGACGTCCGTCAAGACGTTGTCTATGCATACGGTTGGCCATCACGGGTTTTCTGGGCCGTTTGGAAGGTCAAACGAGCCCCGGAGCGAGCATACGCCTCATTTTGACGATTTTCGTGTGCTATTGCACACCATTTTTTGGGTGATCGGGATTCCGACGTCAAAAATGCCAAATTTGTTCGTGGATGTCCGTCAAGACGTTGTCTATGCATACGGTTGGCCATCACGGGTTTTCTGGGCCGTTTGGAAGGTCAAACGAGCCCCGGAGCGAGCATACGCCTCATTTTGACGATTTTCGTGTGCTATTGCACACCATTTTTTGGGTGATCAGGATTCCGACGTCAAAAATGCCAAATTTGTTCGTGGACGTCCGTCAAGACGTTGTCTATGCATACGGTTGGCCATCACGGGTTTTCTGGGCCGTTTGGAAGGTCAAACGAGCCCCGGAGCGAGCATACGCCTCATTTTGACGATTTTTGTGTGCTATTGCACACCATTTTTTGGGTGATAAGGATTCCGACGTCAAAAATGCCAAATTTGTTCGTGGACGTCCGTCAAGACGTTGTCTATGCATACGGTTGGCCATCACGGGTTTTCTGGGCCGTTTGGAAGGTCAAGCGAGCCCCGGAGCGAGCATACGCCTCATTTTGACGATTTTCGTGTGCTATTGCACACCATTTTTTGGGTGATCAGGATTCCGACGTAAAAAATGCCAAATTTGTTCGTGGACGTCCGTCAAGACGTTGTCTATGCATACGGTTGGCCATCACGGGTTTTCTGGGCCGTTTGGAAGGTCAAACGAGCCCCGGAGCGAGCATACGCCTCATTTTGACGATTTTCGTGTGCTATTGCACACCATTTTTTGGGTGATCAGGATTCCGACGTCAAAAATGCCAAATTTGTTCGTAGACGTCCGTCAAGACATTGTCTATGCATACGGTTGGCCATCACGGGTTTTCTGGGCCGTTTGGAAGGTCAAGCGAGCCCCGGAGCGAGCATACGCCTCATTTTGACGATTTTCGTGTGCTATTGCACACCATTTTTTGGGTGATCAGGATTCCGACGTCAAAAATGCCAAATTTGTTCGTGGACGTCCGTCAAGACGTTGTCTATGCATACGGTTGGCCATCACGGGTTTTCTGGGCCGTTTGGAAGGTCAAGCGAGCCCCGGAGCGAGCATACGCCTCATTTTGACGATTTTCGTGTGCTATTGCACACCATTTTTTGGGTGATCAGGATTCCGACGTCAAAAATGCCAAATTTGTTCGTGGACGTCCGTCAAGACGTTGTCTATGCATACGGTTGGCCATCACTGGTTTTCTGGGCCGTTTGGAAGGTCAAGCGAGCCCCAGAGCGAGCTTACGCCTCATTTTGACGATTTTTGTGTGCTATTGCACACCATTTTTTGGGTGATAAGGATTCCGACGTCAAAAATGCCAAATTTGTTCGTGGACGTCCGTCAAGACGTTGTCTATGCATACGGTTGGCCATCACGGTTTTCTGGGCCGTTTGGAAGGTCAAACGAGCCCCGGAGCGAGCATACGCCTCATTTTGACGATTTTCGTGTGCTATTGCACACCATTTTTTGGGTGATCGGGATTCCGACGTCAAAAATGCCAAATTTGTTCGTGGACGTCCGTCAAGACGTTGTCTATGCATACGGTTGGCCATCACGGGTTTTCTGGGCCGTTTGGAAGGTCAAACGAGCCCCGGAGCGAGCATACGCCTCATTTTGACGATTTTCGTGTGCTATTGCACACCATTTTTTGGGTGATCGGGATTCCGACGTCAAAAATGCAAAATTTGTTCGTGGACGTCCGTCAAGACGTTGTCTATGCATACGGTTGGCCATCACGGGTTTTCTGGGCCGTTTGGAAGGTCAAACGAGCCCCGGAGCGAGCATACGCCTCATTTTGACGATTTTCGTGTGCTATTGCACACCATTTTTTGGGTGATCGGGATTCCGACGTCAAAAATGCCAAATTTGTTCGTGGACGTCCGTCAAGACGTTGTCTATGCATACGGTTGGCCATCACGGGTTTTCTGGGCCATTTGGAAGGTCAAACGAGCCCCGGAGCGAGCATACGCCTCATTTTGACGATTTTCGTGTGCTATTGCACACCATTTTTTGGGTGATCAGGATTCCGACGTCAAAATGCCAAATTTGTTCGTGGACGTCCGTCAAGACGTTGTCTATGCATACGGTTGGCCATCACGGGTTTTCTGGGCCGTTTGGAAGGTCAAACGAGCCCCGGAGCGAGCATACGCCTCATTTTGACGATTTTCGTGTGCTATTGCACACCATTTTTTGGGTGATCAGGATTCCGACGTCAAAAATGCCAAATTTGTTCGTGGACGTCCGTCAAGACGTTGTCTATGCATACGGTTGGCCATCACGGGTTTTCTGGGCCGTTTGGAAGGTCAAACGAGCCCCGGAGCGAGCATACGCCTCATTTTGACGATTTTCGTGTGCTATTGCACACCATTTTTTGGGTGATCGGGATTCCGACGTCAAAAATGCCAAATTTGTTCGTGGACGTCCGTCAAGACGTTGTCTATGCATACGGTTGGCCATCACGGGTTTTCTGGGCCGTTTGGAAGGTCAAACGAGCCCCGGAGCGAGCATACGCCTCATTTTGACGATTTTCGTGTGCTATTGCACACCATTTTTTGGGTGATCGGGATTCCGACGTCAAAAATGCCAAATTTGTTCGTGGACGTCCGTCAAGACGTTGTCTATGCATACGGTTGGCCATCACGGGTTTTCTGGGCCGTTTGGAAGGTCAAACGAGCCCCGGAGCGAGCATACGCCTCATTTTGACGATTTTCGTGTGCTATTGCACACCATTTTTTGGGTGATCAGGATTCCGACGTCAAAAATGCCAAATTTGTTCGTGGACGTCCGTCAAGACGTTGTCTATGCATACGGTTGGCCATCACGGGTTTTCTGGGCCGTTTGGAAGGTCAAACGAGCCCCGAGCGAGCATACGCCTCATTTTGACGATTTTCGTGTGCTATTGCACACCATTTTTTGGGTGATCGGGATTCCGACGTCAAAAATGCAAAATTTGTTCGTGGACGTCCGTCAAGACGTTGTCTATGCATACGGTTGGCCATCACGGGTTTTCTGGGCCGTTTGGAAGGTCAAACGAGCCCCGGAGCGAGCATACGCCTCATTTTGACGATTTTCGTGTGCTATTGCACACCATTTTTTGGGTGATCGGGATTCCGACGTCAAAAATGCCAAATTTGTTCGTGGACGTCCGTCAAGACGTTGTCTATGCATACGGTTGGCCATCACGGGTTTTCTGGGCCATTTGGAAGGTCAAACGAGCCCCGGAGCGAGCATACGCCTCATTTTGACGATTTTCGTGTGCTATTGCACACCATTTTTTGGGTGATCAGGATTCCGACGTCAAAAATGCCAAATTTGTTCGTGGACGTCCGTCAAGACGTTGTCTATGCATACGGTTGGCCATCACGGGTTTTCTGGGCCGTTTGGAAGGTCAAACGAGCCCCGGAGCGAGCATACGCCTCATTTTGACGATTTTCGTGTGCTATTGCACACCATTTTTTGGGTGATCGGATTCCGACGTCAAAAATGCAAAATTTGTTCGTGGACGTCCGTCAAGACGTTGTCTATGCATACGGTTGGCCATCACGGGTTTTCTGGGCCGTTTGGAAGGTCAAACGAGCCCCGGAGCGAGCATACGCCTCATTTTGACGATTTTCGTGTGCTATTGCACACCATTTTTTGGGTGATCGGGATTCCGACGTCAAAAATGCAAAATTTGTTCGTGGACGTCCGTCAAGACGTTGTCTATGCATACGGTTGGCCATCACGGGTTTTCTGGGCAATTTGGAAGGTCAAACGAGCCCCGGAGCGAGCATACGCCTCATTTTGACGATTTTCGTGTGCTATTGCACACCATTTTTTGGGTGATCAGGATTCCGACGTCAAAAATGCCAAATTTGTTCGTGGACGTCCGTCAAGACGTTGTCTATGCATACGGTTGGCCATCACGGGTTTTTTGGGTCGTTTGGAAGGTCAAACGAGCCCCGGAGCGAGCATACGCCTCATTTTGACGATTTTCGTGTGCTATTGCACACCATTTTTTGGGTGATCGGGATTCCGACGTCAAAAATGCAAAATTTATTCGTGGACGTCCGTCAAGACGTTGTCTATGCATACGGTTGGCCATCACGGGTTTTCTGGGCCGTTTGGAAGGTCAAACGAGCCCCGGAGCGAGCATACGCCTCATTTTGACGATTTTCGTGTGCTATTGCACACCATTTTTTGGGTGATCGGGATTCCGACGTCAAAAATGCCAAATTTGTTCGTGGACGTCCGTCAAGACGTTGTCTATGCATACGGTTGGCCATCACGGGTTTTCTGGGCCATTTGGAAGGTCAAACGAGCCCCGGAGCGAGCATACGCCTCATTTTGACGATTTTCGTGTGCTATTGCACACCATTTTTTGGGTGATCAGGATTCCGACGTCAAAATGCCAAATTTGTTCGTGGACGTCCGTCAAGACGTTGTCTATGCATACGGTTGGCCATCACGGGTTTTCTGGGCCGTTTGGAAGGTCAAACGAGCCCCGGAGCGAGCATACGCCTCATTTTGACGATTTTCGTGTGCTATTGCACACCATTTTTTGGGTGATCGGGATTCCGACGTCAAAAATGCAAAATTTGTTCGTGGACGTCCGTCAAGACGTTGTCTATGCATACGGTTGGCCATCACGGGTTTTCTGGGCCGTTTGGAAGGTCAAACGAGCCCCGGAGCGAGCATACGCCTCATTTTGACGATTTTCGTGTGCTATTGCACACATTTTTTTGGGTGATCGGGATTCCGACGTCAAAAATGCCAAATTTGTTCGTGGACGTCCGTCAAGACGTTGTCTATGCATACGGTTGGCCATCACGGGTTTTTTGGGCAATTTGGAAGGTCAAACGAGCCCCGGAGCGAGCATACGCCTCATTTTGACGATTTTCGTGTGCTATTGCACACCATTTTTTGGGTGATCAGGATTCCGACGTCAAAAATGCCAATTTGTTCGTGGACGTCCGTCAAGACGTTGTCTATGCATACGGTTGGCCATCACGGGTTTTCTGGGCCGTTTGGAAGGTCAAGCGAGCCCCGGAGCGAGCATACGCCTCATTTTGACGATTTTCGTGTGCTATTGCACACCATTTTTTGGGTGATCAGGATTCCGACGTCAAAAATGCCAAATTTGTTCGTGGACGTCCGTCAAGACGTTGTCTATGCATACGGTTGGCCATCACGGGTTTTCTGGGCCGTTTGGAAGGTCAAACGAGCCCCGGAGCGAGCATACGCCTCATTTTGACGATTTTCGTGTGCTATTGCACACCATTTTTTGGGTGATCAGGATTCCGACGTCAAAAATGCCAAATTTGTTCGTGGACGTCCGTCAAGACGTTGTCTATGCATACGGTTGGCCATCACGGGTTTTCTGGGCCGTTTGGAAGGTCAACGAGCCCCGGAGCGAGCATACGCCTCATTTTGACGATTTTCGTGTGCTATTGCACACCATTTTTTGGGTGATCAGGATTCCGACGTCAAAAATGCCAAATTTGTTCGTGGACGTCCGTCAAGACGTTGTCTATGCATACGGTTGGCCATCACGGGTTTTCTGGGCCGTTTGGAAGGTCAAACGAGCCCCGGAGCGAGCATACGCCTCATTTTGACGATTTTCGTGTGCTATTGCACACCATTTTTTGGGTGATCAGGATTCCGACGTCAAAAATGCCAAATTTGTTCGTGGACGTCCGTCAAGACGTTGTCTATGCATACGGTTGGCCATCACGGGTTTTCTGGGCCGTTTGGAAGGTCAAACGAGCCCCGGAGCGAGCATACGCCTCATTTTGACGATTTTCGTGTGCTATTGCACACCATTTTTTGGGTGATCAGGATTCCGACGTCAAAAATGCCAAATTTGTTCGTGGACGTCCGTCAAGACGTTGTCTATGCATACGGTTGGCCATCACGGGTTTTCTGGGCCATTTGGAAGGTCAAACGAGCCCCGGAGCGAGCATACGCCTCATTTTGACGATTTTCGTGTGCTATTGCACACCATTTTTTGGGTGATCAGGATTCCGACGTCAAAAATGCCAAATTTGTTCGTGGACGTCCGTCAAGACGTTGTCTATGCATACGGTTGGCCATCACGGGTTTTCTGGGCCGTTTGGAAGGTCAAACGAGCCCCGGAGCGAGCATACGCCTCATTTTGACGATTTTCGTGTGCTATTGCACACCATTTTTTGGGTGATCGGGATTCCGACGTCAAAAATGCAAATTTGTTCGTGGACGTCCGTCAAGACGTTGTCTATGCATACGGTTGGCCATCACGGGTTTTCTGGGCCGTTTGGAAGGTCAAACGAGCCCCGGAGCGAGCATACGCCTCATTTTGACGATTTTCGTGTGCTATTGCACACCATTTTTTGGGTGATCGGGATTCCGACGTCAAAAATGCCAAATTTGTTCGTGGACGTCCGTCAAGACGTTGTCTATGCATACGGTTGGCCATCACGGGTTTTCTGGGCCATTTGGAAGGTCAAACGAGCCCCGGAGCGAGCATACGCCTCATTTTGACATTTTCGTGTGCTATTGCACACCATTTTTTGGGTGATCAGGATTCCGACGTCAAAAATGCCAAATTTGTTCGTGGACGTCCGTCAAGACGTTGTCTATGCATACGGTTGGCCATCACGGGTTTTCTGGGCCGTTTGGAAGGTCAAACGAGCCCCGGAGCGAGCATACGCCTCATTTTGACGATTTTCGTGTGCTATTGCACACCATTTTTTGGGTGATCGGGATTCCGACGTCAAAAATGCAAAATTTGTTCGTGGACGTCCGTCAAGACGTTGTCTATGCATACGGTTGGCCATCACGGGTTTTCTGGGCCGTTTGGAAGGTCAAACGAGCCCCGGAGCGAGCATACGCCTCATTTTGACGATTTTCGTGTGCTATTGCACACCATTTTTTGGTGATCGGGATTCCGACGTCAAAAATGCCAAATTTGTTCGTGGACGTCCGTCAGGACGTTGTCTATGCATACGGTTGGCCATCACGGGTTTTCTGGGCCATTTGGAAGGTCAAACGAGCCCCGGAGCGAGCATACGCCTCATTTTGACGATTTTCGTGTGCTATTGCACACCATTTTTTGGGTGATCAGGATTCCGACGTCAAAAATGCCAAATTTGTTCGTGGACGTCCGTCAAGACGTTGTCTATGCATACGGTTGGCCATCACGGGTTTTCTGGGCCGTTTGGAAGGTCAAACGAGCCCCGGAGCGAGCATACGCCTCATTTTGACGATTTTCGTGTGCTATTGCACACCATTTTTTGGGTGATCGGGATTCCGACGTCAAAAATGCCAAATTTGTTCGTGGACGTCCGTCAAGACGTTGTCTATGCATACGGTTGGCCATCACGGGTTTTCTGGGCATTTGGAAGGTCAAACGAGCCCCGGAGCGAGCATACGCCTCATTTTGACGATTTTCGTGTGCTATTGCACACCATTTTTTGGGTGATCAGGATTCCGACGTCAAAAATGCCAATTTGTTCGTGGACGTCCGTCAAGACGTTGTCTATGCATACGGTTGGCCATCACGGGTTTTCTGGGCCGTTTGGAAGGTCAAACGAGCCCCGGAGCGAGCATACGCCTCATTTTGACGATTTTCGTGTGCTATTGCACACCATTTTTTGGGTGATCAGGATTCCGACGTCAAAAATGCCAAATTTGTTCGTGGACGTCCGTCAAGACGTTGTCTATGCATACGGTTGGCCATCACGGGTTTTCTGGGCCGTTTGGAAGGTCAAACGAGCCCCGGAGCGAGCATACGCCTCATTTTGACGATTTTCGTGTGCTATTGCACACCATTTTTTGGGTGATCAGGATTCCGACGTCAAAAATGCCAAATTTGTTCGTGGACGTCCGTCAAGACGTTGTCTATGCATACGGTTGGCCATCACGGGTTTTCTGGGCCGTTTGGAAGGTCAAACGAGCCCCGGAGCGAGCATACGCCTCATTTTGACGATTTTCGTGTGCTATTGCACACCATTTTTTGGGTGATCAGGATTCCGACGTCAAAAATGCCAAATTTGTTCGTGGACGTCCGTCAAGACGTTGTCTATGCATACGGTTGGCCATCACGGGTTTTCTGGGCCGTTTGGAAGGTCAAACGAGCCCCGGAGCGAGCATACGCCTCATTTTGACGATTTTCGTGTGCTATTGCACACCATTTTTTGGGTGATCGGGATTCCGACGTCAAAAATGCCAAATTTGTTCGTGGACGTCCGTCAAGACGTTGTCTATGCATACGGTTGGCCATCACGGGTTTTCTGGGCCGTTTGGAAGGTCAAACGCGCCCCGGAGCGAGCATACGCCTCATTTTGACGATTTTCGTGTGCTATTGCACACCATTTTTTGGGTGATCAGGATTCCGACGTCAAAAATGCCAAATTTGTTCGTGGACGTCCGTCAAGACGTTGTCTATGCATACGGTTGGCCATCACGGGTTTTCTGGGCCGTTTGGAAGGTCAAACGAGCCCCGGAGCGAGCATACGCCTCATTTTGACGATTTTCGTGTGCTATTGCACACCATTTTTTGGGTGATCGGGATTCCGACGTCAAAAATGCAAAATTTGTTCGTGGACGTCCGTCAAGACGTTGTCTATGCATACGGTTGGCCATCACGGGTTTTCTGGGCCGTTTGGAAGGTCAAAGCGAGCCCCGGAGCGAGCATACGCCTCATTTTGACGATTTTCGTGTGCTATTGCACACCATTTTTTGGGTGATCAGGATTCCGACGTCAAAAATGCCAAATTTGTTCGTGGACGTCCGTCAAGACGTTGTCTATGCATACGGTTGGCCATCACGGGTTTTCTGGGCCGTTTGGAAGGTCAACGAGCCCCGGAGCGAGCATACGCCTCATTTTGACGATTTTCGTGTGCTATTGCACACCATTTTTTGGGTGATCAGGATTCCGACGTCAAAAATGCCAAATTTGTTCGTGGACGTCCGTCAAGACGTTGTCTATGCATACGGTTGGCCATCACGGGTTTTCTGGGCCGTTTGGAAGGTCAAACGAGCCCCGGAGCGAGCATACGCCTCATTTTGACGATTTTCGTGTGCTATTGCACACCATTTTTGGGTGATCAGGATTCCGACGTCAAAAATGCCAAATTTGTTCGTGGACGTCCGTCAAGACGTTGTCTATGCATACGGTTGGCCATCACGGGTTTTCTGGGCCGTTTGGAAGGTCAAACGAGCCCCGGAGCGAGCATACGCCTCATTTTGACGATTTTCGTGTGCTATTGCACACCATTTTTTGGGTGATCAGGATTCCGACGTCAAAAATGCCAATTTGTTCGTGGACGTCCGTCAAGACGTTGTCTATGCATACGGTTGGCCATCACGGGTTTTCTGGGCCGTTTGGAAGGTCAAACGAGCCCCGGAGCGAGCATACGCCTCATTTTGACGATTTTCGTGTGCTATCGCACACCATTTTTTGGGTGATCGGGATTCCGACGTCAAAAATGCCAAATTTGTTCGTGGACGTCCGTCAAGACGTTGTCTATGCATACGGTTGGCCATCACGGGTTTTCTGGCCGTTTGGAAGGTCAAGCGAGCCCCGGAGCGAGCATACGCCTCATTTTGACGATTTTCGTGTGCTATTGCACACCATTTTTTGGGTGATCAGGATTCCGACGTCAAAAATGCCAAATTTGTTCGTGGACGTCCGTCAAGACGTTGTCTATGCATACGGTTGGCCATCACGGGTTTTTTCTGGGCCGTTTGGAAGGTCAA
>JAWZUQ010000013.1:498674-540738 GCA_034621305.1 Solanum pimpinellifolium | reverse complement strand
GAGCCCCGGAGCGAGCATACGCCTCATTTTGACGATTCGTGTGCTATTGCACACCATTTTTGGGGTGATCAGGATTCCGACGTCAAAAATGCCAAATTGTTCGTGGACGTCGTCAAGACGTTGTCTATGCATACGGTTGCCATCACGGGTTTTCTGGGCCGTTTGGAAGTCAAACGAGCCCCGGAGCGAGCATACGCCTCTTTTTGACGATTTTCGTTTTTATGTGCTAGCACACCATTTTGGGTGATCGGGATTCCGACGTCAAAAATGCAAATTTGTTCGTGGACGTCCGTCAAGACGTTGTCTATGCATACGGTTGGCCATCACGGGTTTTCTGGGCCATTTGGAAGGTCAAACGAGCCCCGGAGCGAGCATACGCCTCATTTTGACGATTTTCGTGTGCTATTGCACACCATTTTTGGGTTGATCAGGATTCCGACGTCAAAAATGCCAAATTTGTTCGTGGACGTCCGTCAAGACGTTGTCTATGCATACGGTTGGCCATCACGGGTTTTCTGGGGCAGTTGGAAGGTCAAACGAGCCCGGAGCGAGCATACGCCTCATTTTGACGATTTTCGTGTGCTATTGCACACCATTTTTTGGGTGATCAGGATTCCGACGTCAAAAATGCCAAATTTGTTCGTGGACGTCCGTCAAGACGTTGTCTATGCATACGGTTGGCCATCACGGGTTTTTTGGGCCATTTGGAAGGTCAAACGAGCCCCGGAGCGAGCATACGCCTCATTTTGACGATTTTCGTGTGCTATTGCACACCATTTTTGGGTGATCGGGATTCCGACGTCAAAAATGCCAAATTTGTTCGTGGAAGTCCGTCAAGACGTTGTCTATGCATACGGTTGGCCATCACGGGTTTCTGGGCCGTTTGGAAGGTCAAACGAGCCCCGGAGCGAGCATACGCCTCATTTTGACGATTTTCGTGTGCTATTGCACACCATTTTTTGGGTGATCGGGATTCCGACGTCAAAAATGCCAAATTTGTTCGTGGACGTCCGTCAAGACGTTGTCTATGCATACGGTTGGCCATCACGGTTTTCTGGGCCATTGGAAGGTCAAACGAGCCCGGAGCGAGCATACGCCTCATTTTGACGATTTTCGTGTGCTATTGCACACCATTTTTTGGGTGATCAGGATTCCGACGTCAAAAATGCCAAATTTGTTCGTGGACGTCCGTCAAGACGTTGTCTATGCATTACGGTTGGCCATCACGGGTTTTCTGGGCCGTTGGAAGGTCAAACGAGCCCCGGAGCGAGCATACGCCTCATTTTGACGATTTTCGTGTGCTATTGCACACCATTTTTTGGTCGTGATCGGGATTCCGACGTCAAAAATGCCAAATTTGTTCGTGGACGTCCGTCAAGACGTTGTCTATGCATACGGTTGGCCATCACGGGTTTTCTGGGCGTTTGGAAGGTCAAACGAGCCCCGGAGCGAGCATACGCCTCATTTTGACGATTTTCGTGTGCTATTGCACACCATTTTTTGGGTGATCGGGATTCCGACGTCAAAAATGCCAAATTTGTTCGTGGACGTCCGTCAAGACGTTGTCTATGCATACGGTTGGCCATCACGGGTTTTCTGGGCGTTTGGAAGGTCAACGAGCCCCGGAGCGAGCATACGCCTCATTTTGACGATTTTCGTGTGCTATTGCACACCATTTTTTGGGTGATCAGATTCCGACGTCAAAAATGCCAAATTTGTTCGTGGACGTCCGTCAAGACGTTGTCTATGCATACGGTGGGCCATCACGGGTTTTCTGGGCCATTTGGAAGGTCAAACGAGCCCCGGAGCGAGCATACGCCTCTTTTGACGATTTCGTGTGCTATTGCACACCATTTTTGGGTGTGATCAGGATTCCGACGTCAAAAATGCCAAATTTGTTCGTGGACGTCCGTCAAGACGTTGTCTATGCATACGGTTGGCCATCACGGGTTTTCTGGCGTTTGGAAGGTCAAACGAGCCCCGGAGCGAGCATACGCCTCATTTTGACGATTTTCGTGTGCTATTGCACACCATTTTTTGGGTGATCGGGATTCCGACGTCAAAAATGCCAAATTTGTTCGGGACGTCGTCAAGACGTTGTCTATGCATACGGTTGGCCATCACGGTTTTCTGGGCCATTTGGAAGGCAAACGAGCCCCGGAGCGAGCATACGCCTCATTTTGACGATTTTCGTGTGCTATTGCACACCATTTTTTTGGGTGATCAGATTCCGACGTCAAAAATGCAAATTTGTTCGTGGACGTCCGTCAAGACGTGTTGTCTATGCATACGGTTGGCCATCACGGGTTTTCTGGGCCATTGGAAGGTCAAACGAGCCGGAGCGAGCATACGCCTCATTTTGACGATTTTCGTGTGCTATTGCACACATTTTTTGGGGTGATCGGGATTCCGACGTCAAAAATGCCAAATTTGTTCGTGGACGTCCGTCAAGACGTTGTCTATGCATACGGTTGGCCATCACGGGTTTCTGGGCCGTTTGGAAGGTCAAACGAGCCCCGGAGCGAGCATACGCCTCATTTGACGATTTTCGTGTGCTATTGCACACCATTTTTTGGGTGATCGGATTCCGACGTCAAAAATGCCAAATTTGTTCGTGGACGTCCGTCAAGACGTTGTCTATGCATACGGTTGGCCATCACGGGTTTTCTGGGCCATTTGGAAGGTCAAACGAGCCCCGGAGCGAGCATACGCCTCATTTTGACGATTTTCGTGTGCTATTGCACACATTTTTTGGGTGATCAGGATTCCGACGTCAAAAATGCCAAATTTGTTCGTGGACGTCCGTCAAGACGTTGTCTATGCATACGGTTGGCCATCACGGGTTTTCTGGGCCGTTGGAAGGTCAAACGAGCCCCGGAGCGAGCATACGCCTCATTTTGACGATTTTCGTGTGCTATTGCACACCATTTTTTGGGTGATCGGGATTCCGACGTCAAAAATGCCAAATTTGTTCGTGGACGTCCGTCAAGACGTTGTCTATGCATACGGTTGGCCATCACGGGTTTTCTGGGCCATTTGGAAGGTCAAACGAGCCCGGAGCGAGCATACGCCTCATTTTGACGATTTTCGTGTGCTATTGCACACCATTTTTTGGGTGATCAGGATTCCGACGTCAAAAATGCCAAATTTGTTCGTGGACGTCCGTCAAGACGTTGTCTATGCATACGGTTGGCCATCACGGGTTTTCTGGGCGTTTGGAAGGTCAAACGAGCCCGGAGCGAGCATACGCCTCATTTTGACGATTTTCGTGTGCTATTGCACACCATTTTTTGGGTGATCGGGATTCCGACGTCAAAAATGCCAAATTTGTTCGTGGACGTCCGTCAAGACGTTGTCTATGCATACGGTTGGCCATCAGGGTTTTCTGGGCCATTTGGAAGGTCAAACGAGCCCCGGAGCGAGCATACGCCTCATTTTGACGATTTTCGTGTGCTATTGCACACCATTTTTTGGGTGATCGGGATTCCGACGTCAAAAATGCCAAATTTGTTCGTGGACGTCCGTCAAGACGTTGTCTATGCATACGGTTGGCCATCACGGGTTTTCTGGGCCGTTTGGAAGGTCAAACGAGCCCCGGAGCGAGCATACGCCTCATTTTGACGATTTTCGTGTGCTATTGCACACCATTTTTTGGGTGATCGGGATTCCGACGTCAAAAATGCCAAATTTGTTCGTGGACGTCCGTCAAGACGTTGTCTATGCATACGGTTGGCCATCACGGGTTTTCTGGGCCGTTTGGAAGGTCAAACGAGCCCCGGAGCGAGCATACGCCTCATTTTGACGATTTTCGTGTGCTATTGCACACCATTTTTTGGGTGATCGGGATTCCGACGTCAAAAATGCCAAATTTGTTCGTGGACGTCCGTCAAGACGTTGTCTATGCATACGGTTGGCCATCACGGGTTTTTTGGGCCGTTTGGAAGGTCAAACGAGCCCCGGAGCGAGCATACGCCTCATTTTGACGATTTTCGTGTGCTATTGCACACCATTTTTTGGGTGATCGGGATTCCGACGTCAAAAATGCCAAATTTGTTCGTGGACGTCCGTCAAGACGTTGTCTATGCATACGGTTGGCCATCACGGGTTTTCTGGGCCGTTTGGAAGGTCAAACGAGCCCCGAGCGAGCATACGCCTCATTTTGACGATTTTCGTGTGCTATTGCACACCATTTTTTGGGTGATCAGGATTCCGACGTCAAAAATGCCAAATTTGTTCGTGGACGTCCGTCAAGACGTTGTCTATGCATACGGTTGGCCATCACGGGTTTTCTGGGCCGTTTGGAAGGTCAAACGAGCCCCGGAGCGAGCATACGCCTCATTTTGACGATTTTCGTGTGCTATTGCACACCATTTTTTGGGTGATCGGGATTCCGACGTCAAAAATGCCAAATTTGTTCGTGGACGTCCGTCAAGACGTTGTCTATGCATACGGTTGGCCATCACGGGTTTTCTGGGCCATTTGGAAGGTCAAACGAGCCCGGAGCGAGCATACGCCTCATTTTGACGATTTTCGTGTGCTATTGCACACCATTTTTTGGGTGATCAGGATTCCGACGTCAAAAATGCCAAATTTGTTCGTGGACGTCCGTCAAGACGTTGTCTATGCATACGGTTGGCCATCACGGGTTTTCTGGGCCGTTTGGAAGGTCAAACGAGCCCCGGAGCGAGCATACGCCTCATTTTGACGATTTTCGTGTGCTATTGCACACCATTTTTTGGGTGATCGGGATTCCGACGTCAAAAATGCCAAATTTGTTCGTGGACGTCCGTCAAGACGTTGTCTATGCATACGGTTGGCCATCACGGGTTTTCTGGGCCATTTGGAAGGTCAAACGAGCCCCGGAGCGAGCATACGCCTCATTTTGACGATTTTCGTGTGCTATTGCACACCATTTTTTGGGTGATCAGGATTCCGACGTCAAAAATGCCAAATTTGTTCGTGGACGTCCGTCAAGACGTTGTCTATGCATACGGTTGGCCATCAAGGGTTTTTTGGGCCGTTTGGAAGGTCAAACGAGCCCCGAGAGCGAGCATACGCCTCATTTTGACGATTTTCGTGTGCTATTGCACACCACTGATTTTTGGGTGATCGGATTCCGACGTCAAAAATGCCAAATTTGTTCGTGGACGTCCGTCAAGACGTTGTCTATGCATACGGTTGGCCATCACGGGTTTTCTGGGCCGTTTGGAAGGTCAAACGAGCCCCGAGGAGGCCCGAGTTACGTTGACGATTGTGCGTGTGCACACACCATTTTTGGGTGATCGGGATTCCGACGCAAAAATGGCCAAATTTGTTCGTGGACGTCCGTCAGACGTTTGTCTATGCAACGGTTGGCCATCACGGTTTTCTGGATTTGGAGGTAACGACGCGCCCCGGAGCGAGCATACGCCTCATTTTGACGATTTTCGTGTGCTATTGCACACCATTTTTTGGGTGATCAGGATTCCGACGTCAAAAATGCCAAAATTTGTTCGTGGACGTCCGTCAAGACGTTGTCTATGCATACGGTTGGCCATCACGGGTTTTCTGGGCCGTTTGGAAGGTCAAACGAGCCCCGAGCGAGAGCAGCGAGCATACGCCTCATTTTGACGATTTTCGTGTGCTATTGCACACCATTTTTTGGGTGATCGATCGGATTCCGACGTCAAAAATGCCAAATTTGTTCGTGGACGTCCGTCAAGACGTTGTCTATGCATACGGTTGGCCATCACGGTTTTTCTGGGCCATTGGGTGGGTCAAACGAGCCCCGGAGCGAGCATACGCCTCATTTTGACGATTTTCGTGTGCTATTGCACACCATTTTTTGGGTGATCAGGATTCCGACGTCAAAAATGCCAAAATTTGTTCGTGGACGTCCGTCAAGACGTTGTCTATGCATACGTTGGCCCCCACGGGTTTTCTGGGCCGTTTGGAAGGTCAAACGAGCCCGGAGCGAGCATACGCCTCATTTTGACGATTTTCGTGTGCTATTGCACACCATTTTTTGGGTGATCGATCCGATTCAAAAATGCCAAATTGTTCGTGGACGTCCGTGACGTTGGTGTGGCATCACGGGTTTTCCGCCGTTTGGAAGGTCAAACGAGCCCCGAGGAGCATCGCCTCATTTTGACGTTTTGTGCTATTGCACACTTTTGGTGATCGGGTGCGACGTCATGCCACTTTTGGAAAATGCCAAATTTTCTTTCCTCAGACGTTGTCTATGCATACGGGGCCATCCGGGGTTTCGAGGGGGTGAAGGGAGCCCCCGGAGCGAGCATACGCCTCATTTTGACGATTTTCGTGTGCTATTGCACACCATTTTTTGGGTGATCGGGATTCCGACGTCAAAAATGCCAAATTTGTTCGTGGACGTCCGTCAAGACGTTGTCTATGCATACGGTTGGCCATCACGGGTTTTCTGGGCCGTTTGGAAGGTCAAACGAGCCCCGGAGCGAGCATACGCCTCATTTTGACGATTTTCGTGTGCTATTGCACACCATTTTTTGGGTGATCAGGATTCCGACGTCAAAAATGCCAAATTTGTTCGTGGACGTCCGTCAAGACGTTGTCTATGCATACGGTTGGCCATCACGGGTTTTCTGGGCCGTTTGGAAGGTCAAACGAGCCCCGGAGCGAGCATACGCCTCATTTTGACGATTTTCGTGTGCTATTGCACACCATTTTTTGGGTGATCGGGATTCCGACGTCAAAAATGCCAAATTTGTACGTCGTTCAAGACGTCCGTCAAGACGTTGTCTATGCATACGGTTGGCCATCACGGGTTTTCTGGGCGTTTGGAAGGTCAAACGAGCCCCGGAGCGAGCATACGCCTCATTTTGACGATTTTCGTGTGCTATTGCACACCATTTTTTGGGTGATCGGGATTCCGACGTCAAAAATGCCAAATTTGTTCGTGGACGTCCGTCAAGACGTTGTCTATGCATACGGTTGGCCATCACGGGTTTTTCTGGGCCTTTGGAAGGTCAAACGAGCCCCGGAGCGAGCATACGCCTCATTTTGACGATTTTCGTGTGCTATTGCACACCATTTTTTGGGCGTCATTCTTTTACGTGAATGGAAATTTGTAGGATCCGTAGACGTTGTCTATGAAGGTGGCCGAGTCTGACGAGGGGATTCCGACGTTTAAAAAATCGCCAAATTTGTCCATTGTTTTTTTTTTTTCGTGGACGTCCGTCAAGACGTTGTCTATGCATACGGTTGGCCATCACGGGTTTTCTGGGCCGTTTGGAAGGTCAAACGAGCCCCGGAGCGAGCATACGCCTCATTTTGACGATTTTCGTGTGCTATTGCACACCATTTTTTGGGTGATCGGGATTCCGACGTCAAAAATGCCAAATTTGTTCGTGGACGTCCGTCAAGACGTTGTCTATGCATACGGTTGGCCATCACGGGTTTTCTGGGCCGTTTGGAAGGTCAAACGAGCCCCGGAGCGAGCATACGCCTCATTTTGACGATTTTCGTGTGCTATTGCACACCATTTTTTGGGTGATCAGGATTCCGACGTCAAAAATGCCAAATTTGTTCGTGGACGTCCGTCAAGACGTTGTCTATGCATACGGTTGGCCATCACGGGTTTTCTGGGCCGTTTGGAAGGTCAAACGAGCCCCGGAGCGAGCATACGCCTCATTTTGACGATTTTCGTGTGCTATTGCACACCATTTTTTTGGTGATCGGGATTCCGACGTCAAAAATGCCAAATTTGTTCGTGGACGTCCGTCAAGACGTTGTCTATGCATACGGTTGGCCATCACGGGTTTTCTGGGCCATTTGGAAGGTCAAACGAGCCCCGGAGCGAGCATACGCCTCATTTTGACGATTTTCGTGTGCTATTGCACACCATTTTTTGGGTGATCAGGATTCCGACGTCAAAAATGCCAAATTTGTTCGTGGACGTCCGTCAAGACGTTGTCTATGCATACGGTTGGCCATCACGGGTTTTCTGGGCCGTTTGGAAGGTCAAACGAGCCCCGGAGCGAGCATACGCCTCATTTTGACGATTTTCGTGTGCTATTGCACACCATTTTTTGGGTGATCGGGATTCCGACGTCAAAAATGCCAAATTTGTTCGTGGACGTCCGTCAAGACGTTGTCTATGCATACGGTTGGCCATCACGGGTTTTCTGGGCCATTTGGAAGGTCAAACGAGCCCCGGAGCGAGCATACGCCTCATTTTGACGATTTTCGTGTGCTATTGCACACCATTTTTTGGGTGATCAGGATTCCGACGTCAAAAATGCAAATTTGTTCGTGGACGTCCGTCAAGACGTTGTCTATGCATACGGTTGGCCATCACGGGTTTTCTGGGCCATTTGGAAGGTCAAACGAGCCCCGGAGCGAGCATACGCCTCATTTTGACGATTTTCGTGTGCTATTGCACACCATTTTTTGGGTGATCGGGATTCCGACGTCAAAAATGCCAAATTTGTTCGTGGACGTCCGTCAAGACGTTGTCTATGCATACGGTTGGCCATCACGGGTTTTCTGGGCCTTTGGAAGGTCAAACGAGCCCCGGAGCGAGCATACGCCTCATTTTGACGATTTTCGTGTGCTATTGCACACCATTTTTTGGGTGATCAGGATTCCGACGTCAAAAATGCCAAATTTGTTCGTGGACGTCCGTCAAGACGTTGTCTATGCATACGGTTGGCCATCACGGGTTTTCTGGGCCGTTTGGAAGGTCAAACGAGCCCGGAGCGAGCATACGCCTCATTTTGACGATTTTCGTGTGCTATTGCACACCATTTTTTGGGTGATCGGGATTCCGACGTCAAAAATGCCAAATTTGTTCGTGGACGTCCGTCAAGACGTTGTCTATGCATACGGTTGGCCATCACGGGTTTTCTGGGCCGTTTGGAAGGTCAAACGAGCCCCGGAGCCCGGAGCGAGCATACGCCTCATTTTGACGATTTTCGTGTGCTATTGCACACCATTTTTTGGGTGATCGGGATTCCGACGTCAAAAATGCCAAATTTGTTCGTGGACGTCCGTCAAGACGTTGTCTATGCATACGGTTGGCCATCACGGGTTTTCTGGGCCGTTTGGAAGGTCAAACGAGCCCCGGAGCGAGCATACGCCTCATTTTGACGATTTTCGTGTGCTATTGCACACCATTTTTTGGGTGATCGGGATTCCGACGTCAAAAATGCCAAATTTGTTCGTGGACGTCCGTCAAGACGTTGTCTATGCATACGGTTGGCCATCACGGGTTTTCTGGGCCGTTTGGAAGGTCAAACGAGCCCCGGAGCGAGCATACGCCTCATTTTGACGATTTTCGTGTGCTATTGCACACCATTTTTTGGGTGATCGGGATTCCGACGTCAAAAATGCCAAATTTGTTCGTGGACGTCCGTCAAGACGTTGTCTATGCATACGGTTGGCCATCACGGGTTTTCTGGGCCGTTTGGAAGGTCAAACGAGCCCCGGAGCGAGCATACGCCTCATTTTGACGATTTTCGTGTGCTATTGCACACCATTTTTTGGGTGATCGGGATTCCGACGTCAAAAATGCCAAATTTGTTCGTGGACGTCCGTCAAGACGTTGTCTATGCATACGGTTGGCCATCACGGGTTTTCTGGGCCGTTTGGAAGGTCAAACGAGCCCCGGAGCGAGCCGCCTCATTTGGATTTTCGTGTGCACACCATTTTTTTGGCGGGAGGCGACGTCAAAAATGCCAAATTTTGACGATTTTCGTGCGCTATTGGCCATCACGGTTTTCTGGGTTTGGAAGGTAACGAGCCCGGAGCGAGCATACGCCTCATTTTGACGATTTTCGTGTGCTATTGCACACCTTTTTGGGTGATCGGGATTCCGACGTCAAAAATGCCAAATTTGTTCGTGGACGTCCGTCAAGACGTTGTCTATGCATACGGTTGGCCATCACGGGTTTTCTGGGCCGTTTGGAAGGTCAAACGAGCCCCGGAGCGAGCATACGCCTCATTTTGACGATTTTCGTGTGCTATTGCACACCATTTTTTGGGTGATCGGGATTCCGACGTCAAAAATGCCAAATTTGTTCGTGGACGTCCGTCAAGACGTTGTCTATGCATACGGTTGGCCATCACGGGTTTTCTGGGCCGTTTGGAAGGTCAAACGAGCCCCGGAGCGAGCATACGCCTCATTTTGACGATTTTCGTGTGCTATTGCACACCATTTTTTGGGTGATCGGGATTCCGACGTCAAAAATGCCAAATTTGTTCGTGGACGTCCGTCAAGACGTTGTCTATGCATACGGTTGGCCATCACGGGTTTTCTGGGCCGTTTGGAAGGTCAAACGAGCCCCGGAGCGAGCATACGCCTCATTTTGACGATTTTCGTGTGCTATTGCACACCATTTTTTGGGTGATCGGGATTCCGACGTCAAAAATGCCAAATTTGTTCGTGGACGTCCGTCAAGACGTTGTCTATGCATACGGTTGGCCATCACGGGTTTTCTGGGCCGTTTGGAAGGTCAAACGAGCCCCGGAGCGAGCATACGCCTCATTTTGACGATTTTCGTGTGCTATTGCACACCATTTTTTGGGTGATCGGGATTCCGACGTCAAAAATGCCAAATTTGTTCGTGGACGTCCGTCAAGACGTTGTCTATGCATACGGTTGGCCATCACGGGTTTTCTGGGCCGTTTGGAAGGTCAAACGAGCCCCGGAGCGAGCATACGCCTCATTTTGACGATTTTCGTGTGCTATTGCACACCATTTTTTGGGTGATCGGGATTCCGACGTCAAAAATGCCAAATTTGTTCGTGGACGTCCGTCAAGACGTTGTCTATGCATACGGTTGGCCATCACGGGTTTTCTGGGCCGTTTGGAAGGTCAAACGAGCCCCGGAGCGAGCATACGCCTCATTTTGACGATTTTCGTGTGCTATTGCACACCATTTTTTGGGTGATCGGGATTCCGACGTCAAAAATGCCAAATTTGTTCGTGGACGTCCGTCAAGACGTTGTCTATGCATACGGTTGGCCATCACGGGTTTTCTGGGCCGTTTGGAAGGTCAAACGAGCCCCGGAGCGAGCATACGCCTCATTTTGACGATTTTCGTGTGCTATTGCACACCATTTTTTGGGTGATCGGGATTCCGACGTCAAAAATGCCAAATTTGTTCGTGGACGTCCGTCAAGACGTTGTCTATGCATACGGTTGGCCATCACGGGTTTTCTGGGCCGTTTGGAAGGTCAAACGAGCCCCGGAGCGAGCATACGCCTCATTTTGACGATTTTCGTGTGCTATTGCACACCATTTTTTGGGTGATCGGGATTCCGACGTCAAAAATGCCAAATTTGTTCGTGGACGTCCGTCAAGACGTTGTCTATGCATACGGTTGGCCATCACGGGTTTTCTGGGCCGTTTGGAAGGTCAAACGAGCCCCGGAGCGAGCATACGCCTCATTTTGACGATTTTCGTGTGCTATTGCACACCATTTTTTGGGTGATCGGGATTCCGACGTCAAAAATGCCAAATTTGTTCGTGGACGTCCGTCAAGACGTTGTCTATGCATACGGTTGGCCATCACGGGTTTTCTGGGCCGTTTGGAAGGTCAAACGAGCCCCGGAGCGAGCATACGCCTCATTTTGACGATTTTCGTGTGCTATTGCACACCATTTTTTGGGTGATCGGGATTCCGACGTCAAAAATGCCAAATTTGTTCGTGGACGTCCGTCAAGACGTTGTCTATGCATACGGTTGGCCATCACGGGTTTTCTGGGCCGTTTGGAAGGTCAAACGAGCCCCGGAGCGAGCATACGCCTCATTTTGACGATTTTCGTGTGCTATTGCACACCATTTTTTGGGTGATCGGGATTCCGACGTCAAAAATGCCAAATTTGTTCGTGGACGTCCGTCAAGACGTTGTCTATGCATACGGTTGGCCATCACGGGTTTTCTGGGCCGTTTGGAAGGTCAAACGAGCCCCGGAGCGAGCATACGCCTCATTTTGACGATTTTCGTGTGCTATTGCACACCATTTTTTGGGTGATCGGGATTCCGACGTCAAAAATGCCAAATTTGTTCGTGGACGTCCGTCAAGACGTTGTCTATGCATACGGTTGGCCATCACGGGTTTTCTGGGCCGTTTGGAAGGTCAAACGAGCCCCGGAGCGAGCATACGCCTCATTTTGACGATTTTCGTGTGCTATTGCACACCATTTTTTGGGTGATCGGGATTCCGACGTCAAAAATGCCAAATTTGTTCGTGGACGTCCGTCAAGACGTTGTCTATGCATACGGTTGGCCATCACGGGTTTTCTGGGCCGTTTGGAAGGTCAAACGAGCCCCGGAGCGAGCATACGCCTCATTTTGACGATTTTCGTGTGCTATTGCACACCATTTTTTGGGTGATCGGGATTCCGACGTCAAAAATGCCAAATTTGTTCGTGGACGTCCGTCAAGACGTTGTCTATGCATACGGTTGGCCATCACGGGTTTTCTGGGCCGTTTGGAAGGTCAAACGAGCCCCGGAGCGAGCATACGCCTCATTTTGACGATTTTCGTGTGCTATTGCACACCATTTTTTGGGTGATCGGGATTCCGACGTCAAAAATGCCAAATTTGTTCGTGGACGTCCGTCAAGACGTTGTCTATGCATACGGTTGGCCATCACGGGTTTTCTGGGCCGTTTGGAAGGTCAAACGAGCCCCGGAGCGAGCATACGCCTCATTTTGACGATTTTCGTGTGCTATTGCACACCATTTTTTGGGTGATCGGGATTCCGACGTCAAAAATGCCAAATTTGTTCGTGGACGTCCGTCAAGACGTTGTCTATGCATACGGTTGGCCATCACGGGTTTTCTGGGCCGTTTGGAAGGTCAAACGAGCCCCGGAGCGAGCATACGCCTCATTTTGACGATTTTCGTGTGCTATTGCACACCATTTTTTGGGTGATCGGGATTCCGACGTCAAAAATGCCAAATTTGTTCGTGGACGTCCGTCAAGACGTTGTCTATGCATACGGTTGGCCATCACGGGTTTTCTGGGCCGTTTGGAAGGTCAAACGAGCCCCGGAGCGAGCATACGCCTCATTTTGACGATTTTCGTGTGCTATTGCACACCATTTTTTGGGTGATCGGGATTCCGACGTCAAAAATGCCAAATTTGTTCGTGGACGTCCGTCAAGACGTTGTCTATGCATACGGTTGGCCATCACGGGTTTTCTGGGCCGTTTGGAAGGTCAAACGAGCCCCGGAGCGAGCATACGCCTCATTTTGACGATTTTCGTGTGCTATTGCACACCATTTTTTGGGTGATCGGGATTCCGACGTCAAAAATGCCAAATTTGTTCGTGGACGTCCGTCAAGACGTTGTCTATGCATACGGTTGGCCATCACGGGTTTTCTGGGCCGTTTGGAAGGTCAAACGAGCCCCGGAGCGAGCATACGCCTCATTTTGACGATTTTCGTGTGCTATTGCACACCATTTTTTGGGTGATCGGGATTCCGACGTCAAAAATGCCAAATTTGTTCGTGGACGTCCGTCAAGACGTTGTCTATGCATACGGTTGGCCATCACGGGTTTTCTGGGCCGTTTGGAAGGTCAAACGAGCCCCGGAGCGAGCATACGCCTCATTTTGACGATTTTCGTGTGCTATTGCACACCATTTTTTGGGTGATCGGGATTCCGACGTCAAAAATGCCAAATTTGTTCGTGGACGTCCGTCAAGACGTTGTCTATGCATACGGTTGGCCATCACGGGTTTTCTGGGCCGTTTGGAAGGTCAAACGAGCCCCGGAGCGAGCATACGCCTCATTTTGACGATTTTCGTGTGCTATTGCACACCATTTTTTGGGTGATCGGGATTCCGACGTCAAAAATGCCAAATTTGTTCGTGGACGTCCGTCAAGACGTTGTCTATGCATACGGTTGGCCATCACGGGTTTTCTGGGCCGTTTGGAAGGTCAAACGAGCCCCGGAGCGAGCATACGCCTCATTTTGACGATTTTCGTGTGCTATTGCACACCATTTTTTGGGTGATCGGGATTCCGACGTCAAAAATGCCAAATTTGTTCGTGGACGTCCGTCAAGACGTTGTCTATGCATACGGTTGGCCATCACGGGTTTTCTGGGCCGTTTGGAAGGTCAAACGAGCCCCGGAGCGAGCATACGCCTCATTTTGACGATTTTCGTGTGCTATTGCACACCATTTTTTGGGTGATCGGGATTCCGACGTCAAAAATGCCAAATTTGTTCGTGGACGTCCGTCAAGACGTTGTCTATGCATACGGTTGGCCATCACGGGTTTTCTGGGCCGTTTGGAAGGTCAAACGAGCCCCGGAGCGAGCATACGCCTCATTTTGACGATTTTCGTGTGCTATTGCACACCATTTTTTGGGTGATCGGGATTCCGACGTCAAAAATGCCAAATTTGTTCGTGGACGTCCGTCAAGACGTTGTCTATGCATACGGTTGGCCATCACGGGTTTTCTGGGCCGTTTGGAAGGTCAAACGAGCCCCGGAGCGAGCATACGCCTCATTTTGACGATTTTCGTGTGCTATTGCACACCATTTTTTGGGTGATCGGGATTCCGACGTCAAAAATGCCAAATTTGTTCGTGGACGTCCGTCAAGACGTTGTCTATGCATACGGTTGGCCATCACGGGTTTTCTGGGCCGTTTGGAAGGTCAAACGAGCCCCGGAGCGAGCATACGCCTCATTTTGACGATTTTCGTGTGCTATTGCACACCATTTTTTGGGTGATCGGATTCCGACGTCAAAAATGCCAAATTTGTTCGTGGACGTCCGTCAAGACGTTGTCTATGCATACGGTTGGCCATCACGGGTTTTCTGGGCCGTTTGGAAGGTCAAACGAGCCCCGGAGCGAGCATACGCCTCATTTTGACGATTTTCGTGTGCTATTGCACACCATTTTTTGGGTGATCGGGATTCCGACGTCAAAAATGCCAAATTTGTTCGTGGACGTCCGTCAAGACGTTGTCTATGCATACGGTTGGCCATCACGGGTTTTCTGGGCCGTTTGGAAGGTCAAACGAGCCCCGGAGCGAGCATACGCCTCATTTTGACGATTTTCGTGTGCTATTGCACACCATTTTTTGGGTGATCGGGATTCCGACGTCAAAAATGCCAAATTTGTTCGTGGACGTCCGTCAAGACGTTGTCTATGCATACGGTTGGCCATCACGGGTTTTCTGGGCCGTTTGGAAGGTCAAACGAGCCCCGGAGCGAGCATACGCCTCATTTTGACGATTTTCGTGTGCTATTGCACACCATTTTTTGGGTGATCGGGATTCCGACGTCAAAAATGCCAAATTTGTTCGTGGACGTCCGTCAAGACGTTGTCTATGCATACGGTTGGCCATCACGGGTTTTCTGGGCGTTTGGAAGGTCAAACGAGCCCCGGAGCGAGCATACGCCTCATTTTGACGATTTTCGTGTGCTATTGCACACCATTTTTTGGGTGATCGGGATTCCGACGTCAAAAATGCCAAATTTGTTCGTGGACGTCCGTCAAGACGTTGTCTATGCATACGGTTGGCCATCACGGGTTTTCTGGGCCGTTTGGAAGGTCAAACGAGCCCCGGAGCGAGCATACGCCTCATTTTGACGATTTTCGTGTGCTATTGCACACCATTTTTTGGGTGATCGGGATTCCGACGTCAAAAATGCCAAATTTGTTCGTGGACGTCCGTCAAGACGTTGTCTATGCATACGGTTGGCCATCACGGGTTTTCTGGGCCGTTTGGAAGGTCAAACGAGCCCCGGAGCGAGCATACGCCTCATTTTGACGATTTTCGTGTGCTATTGCACACCATTTTTTGGGTGATCGGGATTCCGACGTCAAAAATGCCAAATTTGTTCGTGGACGTCCGTCAAGACGTTGTCTATGCATACGGTTGGCCATCACGGGTTTTCTGGGCGTTTGGAAGGTCAAACGAGCCCCGGAGCGAGCATACGCCTCATTTTGACGATTTTCGTGTGCTATTGCACACCATTTTTTGGGTGATCGGGATTCCGACGTCAAAAATGCCAAATTTGTTCGTGGACGTCCGTCAAGACGTTGTCTATGCATACGGTTGGCCATCACGGGTTTTCTGGGCCGTTTGGAAGGTCAAACGAGCCCCGGAGCGAGCATACGCCTCATTTTGACGATTTTCGTGTGCTATTGCACACCATTTTTTGGGTGATCGGGATTCCGACGTCAAAAATGCCAAATTTGTTCGTGGACGTCCGTCAAGACGTTGTCTATGCATACGGTTGGCCATCACGGGTTTTCTGGGCCGTTTGGAAGGTCAAACGAGCCCCGGAGCGAGCATACGCCTCATTTTGACGATTTTCGTGTGCTATTGCACACCATTTTTTGGGTGATCGGGATTCCGACGTCAAAAATGCCAAATTTGTTCGTGGACGTCCGTCAAGACGTTGTCTATGCATACGGTTGGCCATCACGGGTTTTCTGGGCCGTTTGGAAGGTCAAACGAGCCCCGGAGCGAGCATACGCCTCATTTTGACGATTTTCGTGTGCTATTGCACACCATTTTTTGGGTGATCGGGATTCCGACGTCAAAAATGCCAAATTTGTTCGTGGACGTCCGTCAAGACGTTGTCTATGCATACGGTTGGCCATCACGGGTTTTCTGGGCCGTTTGGAAGGTCAAACGAGCCCCGGAGCGAGCATACGCCTCATTTTGACGATTTTCGTGTGCTATTGCACACCATTTTTTGGGTGATCGGGATTCCGACGTCAAAAATGCCAAATTTGTTCGTGGACGTCCGTCAAGACGTTGTCTATGCATACGGTTGGCCATCACGGGTTTTCTGGGCCGTTTGGAAGGTCAAACGAGCCCCGGAGCGAGCATACGCCTCATTTTGACGATTTTCGTGTGCTATTGCACACCATTTTTTGGGTGATCGGGATTCCGACGTCAAAAATGCCAAATTTGTTCGTGGACGTCCGTCAAGACGTTGTCTATGCATACGGTTGGCCATCACGGGTTTTCTGGGCCGTTTGGAAGGTCAAACGAGCCCCGGAGCGAGCATACGCCTCATTTTGACGATTTTCGTGTGCTATTGCACACCATTTTTTGGGTGATCGGGATTCCGACGTCAAAAATGCCAAATTTGTTCGTGGACGTCCGTCAAGACGTTGTCTATGCATACGGTTGGCCATCACGGGTTTTCTGGGCCGTTTGGAAGGTCAAACGAGCCCCGGAGCGAGCATACGCCTCATTTTGACGATTTTCGTGTGCTATTGCACACCATTTTTTGGGTGATCAGGATTCCGACGTCAAAAATGCCAAATTTGTTCGTGGACGTCCGTCAAGACGTTGTCTATGCATACGGTTGGCCATCACGGGTTTTCTGGGCCGTTTGGAAGGTCAAACGAGCCCCGGAGCGAGCATACGCCTCATTTTGACGATTTTCGTGTGCTATTGCACACCATTTTTTGGGTGATCGGGATTCCGACGTCAAAAATGCCAAATTTGTTCGTGGACGTCCGTCAAGACGTTGTCTATGCATACGGTTGGCCATCACGGGTTTTCTGGGCCGTTTGGAAGGTCAAACGAGCCCCGGAGCGAGCATACGCCTCATTTTGACGATTTTCGTGTGCTATTGCACACCATTTTTTGGGTGATCGGGATTCCGACGTCAAAAATGCCAAATTTGTTCGTGGACGTCCGTCAAGACGTTGTCTATGCATACGGTTGGCCATCACGGGTTTTCTGGGCCGTTTGGAAGGTCAAACGAGCCCCGGAGCGAGCATACGCCTCATTTTGACGATTTTCGTGTGCTATTGCACACCATTTTTTGGGTGATCGGGATTCCGACGTCAAAAATGCCAAATTTGTTCGTGGACGTCCGTCAAGACGTTGTCTATGCATACGGTTGGCCATCACGGGTTTTCTGGGCCGTTTGGAAGGTCAAACGAGCCCCGGAGCGAGCATACGCCTCATTTTGACGATTTTCGTGTGCTATTGCACACCATTTTTTGGGTGATCGGGATTCCGACGTCAAAAATGCCAAATTTGTTCGTGGACGTCCGTCAAGACGTTGTCTATGCATACGGTTGGCCATCACGGGTTTTCTGGGCCGTTTGGAAGGTCAAACGAGCCCCGGAGCGAGCATACGCCTCATTTTGACGATTTTCGTGTGCTATTGCACACCATTTTTTGGGTGATCGGGATTCCGACGTCAAAAATGCCAAATTTGTTCGTGGACGTCCGTCAAGACGTTGTCTATGCATACGGTTGGCCATCACGGGTTTTCTGGGCCGTTTGGAAGGTCAAACGAGCCCCGGAGCGAGCATACGCCTCATTTTGACGATTTTCGTGTGCTATTGCACACCATTTTTTGGGTGATCGGGATTCCGACGTCAAAAATGCCAAATTTGTTCGTGGACGTCCGTCAAGACGTTGTCTATGCATACGGTTGGCCATCACGGGTTTTCTGGGCCGTTTGGAAGGTCAAACGAGCCCCGGAGCGAGCATACGCCTCATTTTGACGATTTTCGTGTGCTATTGCACACCATTTTTTGGGTGATCGGGATTCCGACGTCAAAAATGCCAAATTTGTTCGTGGACGTCCGTCAAGACGTTGTCTATGCATACGGTTGGCCATCACGGGTTTTCTGGGCCGTTTGGAAGGTCAAACGAGCCCCGGAGCGAGCATACGCCTCATTTTGACGATTTTCGTGTGCTATTGCACACCATTTTTTGGGTGATCGGGATTCCGACGTCAAAAATGCCAAATTTGTTCGTGGACGTCCGTCAAGACGTTGTCTATGCATACGGTTGGCCATCACGGGTTTTCTGGGCCGTTTGGAAGGTCAAACGAGCCCCGGAGCGAGCATACGCCTCATTTTGACGATTTTCGTGTGCTATTGCACACCATTTTTTGGGTGATCGGGATTCCGACGTCAAAAATGCCAAATTTGTTCGTGGACGTCCGTCAAGACGTTGTCTATGCATACGGTTGGCCATCACGGGTTTTCTGGGCCGTTTGGAAGGTCAAACGAGCCCCGGAGCGAGCATACGCCTCATTTTGACGATTTTCGTGTGCTATTGCACACCATTTTTTGGGTGATCGGGATTCCGACGTCAAAAATGCCAAATTTGTTCGTGGACGTCCGTCAAGACGTTGTCTATGCATACGGTTGGCCATCACGGGTTTTCTGGGCCGTTTGGAAGGTCAAACGAGCCCCGGAGCGAGCATACGCCTCATTTTGACGATTTTCGTGTGCTATTGCACACCATTTTTGGGTGATCGGGATTCCGACGTCAAAAATGCCAAATTTGTTCGTGGACGTCCGTCAAGACGTTGTCTATGCATACGGTTGGCCATCACGGGTTTTCTGGGCCGTTTGGAAGGTCAAACGAGCCCCGGAGCGAGCATACGCCTCATTTTGACGATTTTCGTGTGCTATTGCACACCATTTTTTGGGTGATCGGGATTCCGACGTCAAAAATGCCAAATTTGTTCGTGGACGTCCGTCAAGACGTTGTCTATGCATACGGTTGGCCATCACGGGTTTTCTGGGCCGTTTGGAAGGTCAAACGAGCCCCGGAGCGAGCATACGCCTCATTTTGACGATTTTCGTGTGCTATTGCACACCATTTTTTGGTGATCGGGATTCCGACGTCAAAAATGCCAAATTTGTTCGTGGACGTCCGTCAAGACGTTGTCTATGCATACGGTTGGCCATCACGGGTTTTCTGGGCCGTTTGGAAGGTCAAACGAGCCCCGGAGCGAGCATACGCCTCATTTTGACGATTTTCGTGTGCTATTGCACACCATTTTTTGGGTGATCGGGATTCCGACGTCAAAAATGCCAAATTTGTTCGTGGACGTCCGTCAAGACGTTGTCTATGCATACGGTTGGCCATCACGGGTTTTCTGGGCCGTTTGGAAGGTCAAACGAGCCCCGGAGCGAGCATACGCCTCATTTTGACGATTTTCGTGTGCTATTGCACACCATTTTTTGGGTGATCGGGATTCCGACGTCAAAAATGCCAAATTTGTTCGTGGACGTCCGTCAAGACGTTGTCTATGCATACGGTTGGCCATCACGGGTTTTCTGGGCCGTTTGGAAGGTCAAACGAGCCCCGGAGCGAGCATACGCCTCATTTTGACGATTTTCGTGTGCTATTGCACACCATTTTTTGGGTGATCGGGATTCCGACGTCAAAAATGCCAAATTTGTTCGTGGACGTCCGTCAAGACGTTGTCTATGCATACGGTTGGCCATCACGGGTTTTCTGGGCCGTTTGGAAGGTCAAACGAGCCCCGGAGCGAGCATACGCCTCATTTTGACGATTTTCGTGTGCTATTGCACACCATTTTTTGGGTGATCGGGATTCCGACGTCAAAAATGCCAAATTTGTTCGTGGACGTCCGTCAAGACGTTGTCTATGCATACGGTTGGCCATCACGGGTTTTCTGGGCCGTTTGGAAGGTCAAACGAGCCCCGGAGCGAGCATACGCCTCATTTTGACGATTTTCGTGTGCTATTGCACACCATTTTTTGGGTGATCGGGATTCCGACGTCAAAAATGCCAAATTTGTTCGTGGACGTCCGTCAAGACGTTGTCTATGCATACGGTTGGCCATCACGGGTTTTCTGGGCCGTTTGGAAGGTCAAACGAGCCCCGGAGCGAGCATACGCCTCATTTTGACGATTTTCGTGTGCTATTGCACACCATTTTTTGGGTGATCGGGATTCCGACGTCAAAAATGCCAAATTTGTTCGTGGACGTCCGTCAAGACGTTGTCTATGCATACGGTTGGCCATCACGGGTTTTCTGGGCCGTTTGGAAGGTCAAACGAGCCCCGGAGCGAGCATACGCCTCATTTTGACGATTTTCGTGTGCTATTGCACACCATTTTTTGGGTGATCGGGATTCCGACGTCAAAAATGCCAAATTTGTTCGTGGACGTCCGTCAAGACGTTGTCTATGCATACGGTTGGCCATCACGGGTTTTCTGGGCCGTTTGGAAGGTCAAACGAGCCCCGGAGCGAGCATACGCCTCATTTTGACGATTTTCGTGTGCTATTGCACACCATTTTTTGGGTGATCGGGATTCCGACGTCAAAAATGCCAAATTTGTTCGTGGACGTCCGTCAAGACGTTGTCTATGCATACGGTTGGCCATCACGGGTTTTCTGGGCCGTTTGGAAGGTCAAACGAGCCCCGGAGCGAGCATACGCCTCATTTTGACGATTTTCGTGTGCTATTGCACACCATTTTTTGGGTGATCGGGATTCCGACGTCAAAAATGCCAAATTTGTTCGTGGACGTCCGTCAAGACGTTGTCTATGCATACGGTTGGCCATCACGGGTTTTCTGGGCCGTTTGGAAGGTCAAACGAGCCCCGGAGCGAGCATACGCCTCATTTTGACGATTTTCGTGTGCTATTGCACACCATTTTTTGGGTGATCGGGATTCCGACGTCAAAAATGCCAAATTTGTTCGTGGACGTCCGTCAAGACGTTGTCTATGCATACGGTTGGCCATCACGGGTTTTCTGGGCCGTTTGGAAGGTCAAACGAGCCCCGGAGCGAGCATACGCCTCATTTTGACGATTTTCGTGTGCTATTGCACACCATTTTTTGGGTGATCGGGATTCCGACGTCAAAAATGCCAAATTTGTTCGTGGACGTCCGTCAAGACGTTGTCTATGCATACGGTTGGCCATCACGGGTTTTCTGGGCCGTTTGGAAGGTCAAACGAGCCCCGGAGCGAGCATACGCCTCATTTTGACGATTTTCGTGTGCTATTGCACACCATTTTTTGGGTGATCGGGATTCCGACGTCAAAAATGCCAAATTTGTTCGTGGACGTCCGTCAAGACGTTGTCTATGCATACGGTTGGCCATCACGGGTTTTCTGGGCCGTTTGGAAGGTCAAACGAGCCCCGGAGCGAGCATACGCCTCATTTTGACGATTTTCGTGTGCTATTGCACACCATTTTTTGGGTGATCGGGATTCCGACGTCAAAAATGCCAAATTTGTTCGTGGACGTCCGTCAAGACGTTGTCTATGCATACGGTTGGCCATCACGGGTTTTCTGGGCCGTTTGGAAGGTCAAACGAGCCCCGGAGCGAGCATACGCCTCATTTTGACGATTTTCGTGTGCTATTGCACACCATTTTTTGGGTGATCGGGATTCCGACGTCAAAAATGCCAAATTTGTTCGTGGACGTCCGTCAAGACGTTGTCTATGCATACGGTTGGCCATCACGGGTTTTCTGGGCCGTTTGGAAGGTCAAACGAGCCCCGGAGCGAGCATACGCCTCATTTTGACGATTTTCGTGTGCTATTGCACACCATTTTTTGGGTGATCGGGATTCCGACGTCAAAAATGCCAAATTTGTTCGTGGACGTCCGTCAAGACGTTGTCTATGCATACGGTTGGCCATCACGGGTTTTCTGGGCCGTTTGGAAGGTCAAACGAGCCCCGGAGCGAGCATACGCCTCATTTTGACGATTTTCGTGTGCTATTGCACACCATTTTTTGGGTGATCGGGATTCCGACGTCAAAAATGCCAAATTTGTTCGTGGACGTCCGTCAAGACGTTGTCTATGCATACGGTTGGCCATCACGGGTTTTCTGGGCCGTTTGGAAGGTCAAACGAGCCCCGGAGCGAGCATACGCCTCATTTTGACGATTTTCGTGTGCTATTGCACACCATTTTTTGGGTGATCGGGATTCCGACGTCAAAAATGCCAAATTTGTTCGTGGACGTCCGTCAAGACGTTGTCTATGCATACGGTTGGCCATCACGGGTTTTCTGGGCCGTTTGGAAGGTCAAACGAGCCCCGGAGCGAGCATACGCCTCATTTTGACGATTTTCGTGTGCTATTGCACACCATTTTTTGGGTGATCGGGATTCCGACGTCAAAAATGCCAAATTTGTTCGTGGACGTCCGTCAAGACGTTGTCTATGCATACGGTTGGCCATCACGGGTTTTCTGGGCCGTTTGGAAGGTCAAACGAGCCCCGGAGCGAGCATACGCCTCATTTTGACGATTTTCGTGTGCTATTGCACACCATTTTTTGGGTGATCGGGATTCCGACGTCAAAAATGCCAAATTTGTTCGTGGACGTCCGTCAAGACGTTGTCTATGCATACGGTTGGCCATCACGGGTTTTCTGGGCCGTTTGGAAGGTCAAACGAGCCCCGGAGCGAGCATACGCCTCATTTTGACGATTTTCGTGTGCTATTGCACACCATTTTTTGGGTGATCGGGATTCCGACGTCAAAAATGCCAAATTTGTTCGTGGACGTCCGTCAAGACGTTGTCTATGCATACGGTTGGCCATCACGGGTTTTCTGGGCCGTTTGGAAGGTCAAACGAGCCCCGGAGCGAGCATACGCCTCATTTTGACGATTTTCGTGTGCTATTGCACACCATTTTTTGGGTGATCGGGATTCCGACGTCAAAAATGCCAAATTTGTTCGTGGACGTCCGTCAAGACGTTGTCTATGCATACGGTTGGCCATCACGGGTTTTCTGGGCCGTTTGGAAGGTCAAACGAGCCCCGGAGCGAGCATACGCCTCATTTTGACGATTTTCGTGTGCTATTGCACACCATTTTTTGGGTGATCGGGATTCCGACGTCAAAAATGCCAAATTTGTTCGTGGACGTCCGTCAAGACGTTGTCTATGCATACGGTTGGCCATCACGGGTTTTCTGGGCCGTTTGGAAGGTCAAACGAGCCCCGGAGCGAGCATACGCCTCATTTTGACGATTTTCGTGTGCTATTGCACACCATTTTTTGGGTGATCGGGATTCCGACGTCAAAAATGCCAAATTTGTTCGTGGACGTCCGTCAAGACGTTGTCTATGCATACGGTTGGCCATCACGGGTTTTCTGGGCCGTTTGGAAGGTCAAACGAGCCCCGGAGCGAGCATACGCCTCATTTTGACGATTTTCGTGTGCTATTGCACACCATTTTTTGGGTGATCGGGATTCCGACGTCAAAAATGCCAAATTTGTTCGTGGACGTCCGTCAAGACGTTGTCTATGCATACGGTTGGCCATCACGGGTTTTCTGGGCCGTTTGGAAGGTCAAACGAGCCCCGGAGCGAGCATACGCCTCATTTTGACGATTTTCGTGTGCTATTGCACACCATTTTTTGGGTGATCGGGATTCCGACGTCAAAAATGCCAAATTTGTTCGTGGACGTCCGTCAAGACGTTGTCTATGCATACGGTTGGCCATCACGGGTTTTCTGGGCCGTTTGGAAGGTCAAACGAGCCCCGGAGCGAGCATACGCCTCATTTTGACGATTTTCGTGTGCTATTGCACACCATTTTTTGGGTGATCGGGATTCCGACGTCAAAAATGCCAAATTTGTTCGTGGACGTCCGTCAAGACGTTGTCTATGCATACGGTTGGCCATCACGGGTTTTCTGGGCCGTTTGGAAGGTCAAACGAGCCCCGGAGCGAGCATACGCCTCATTTTGACGATTTTCGTGTGCTATTGCACACCATTTTTTGGGTGATCGGGATTCCGACGTCAAAAATGCCAAATTTGTTCGTGGACGTCCGTCAAGACGTTGTCTATGCATACGGTTGGCCATCACGGGTTTTCTGGGCCGTTTGGAAGGTCAAACGAGCCCCGGAGCGAGCATACGCCTCATTTTGACGATTTTCGTGTGCTATTGCACACCATTTTTTGGGTGATCGGGATTCCGACGTCAAAAATGCCAAATTTGTTCGTGGACGTCCGTCAAGACGTTGTCTATGCATACGGTTGGCCATCACGGGTTTTCTGGGCCGTTTGGAAGGTCAAACGAGCCCCGGAGCGAGCATACGCCTCATTTTGACGATTTTCGTGTGCTATTGCACACCATTTTTTGGGTGATCGGGATTCCGACGTCAAAAATGCCAAATTTGTTCGTGGACGTCCGTCAAGACGTTGTCTATGCATACGGTTGGCCATCACGGGTTTTCTGGGCCGTTTGGAAGGTCAAACGAGCCCCGGAGCGAGCATACGCCTCATTTTGACGATTTTCGTGTGCTATTGCACACCATTTTTTGGGTGATCGGGATTCCGACGTCAAAAATGCCAAATTTGTTCGTGGACGTCCGTCAAGACGTTGTCTATGCATACGGTTGGCCATCACGGGTTTTCTGGGCCGTTTGGAAGGTCAAACGAGCCCCGGAGCGAGCATACGCCTCATTTTGACGATTTTCGTGTGCTATTGCACACCATTTTTTGGGTGATCGGGATTCCGACGTCAAAAATGCCAAATTTGTTCGTGGACGTCCGTCAAGACGTTGTCTATGCATACGGTTGGCCATCACGGGTTTTCTGGGCCGTTTGGAAGGTCAAACGAGCCCCGGAGCGAGCATACGCCTCATTTTGACGATTTTCGTGTGCTATTGCACACCATTTTTTGGGTGATCGGGATTCCGACGTCAAAAATGCCAAATTTGTTCGTGGACGTCCGTCAAGACGTTGTCTATGCATACGGTTGGCCATCACGGGTTTTCTGGGCCGTTTGGAAGGTCAAACGAGCCCCGGAGCGAGCATACGCCTCATTTTGACGATTTTCGTGTGCTATTGCACACCATTTTTTGGGTGATCGGGATTCCGACGTCAAAAATGCCAAATTTGTTCGTGGACGTCCGTCAAGACGTTGTCTATGCATACGGTTGGCCATCACGGGTTTTCTGGGCCGTTTGGAAGGTCAAACGAGCCCCGGAGCGAGCATACGCCTCATTTTGACGATTTTCGTGTGCTATTGCACACCATTTTTTGGGTGATCGGGATTCCGACGTCAAAAATGCCAAATTTGTTCGTGGACGTCCGTCAAGACGTTGTCTATGCATACGGTTGGCCATCACGGGTTTTCTGGGCCGTTTGGAAGGTCAAACGAGCCCCGGAGCGAGCATACGCCTCATTTTGACGATTTTCGTGTGCTATTGCACACCATTTTTTGGGTGATCGGGATTCCGACGTCAAAAATGCCAAATTTGTTCGTGGACGTCCGTCAAGACGTTGTCTATGCATACGGTTGGCCATCACGGGTTTTCTGGGCCGTTTGGAAGGTCAAACGAGCCCCGGAGCGAGCATACGCCTCATTTTGACGATTTTCGTGTGCTATTGCACACCATTTTTTGGGTGATCGGGATTCCGACGTCAAAAATGCCAAATTTGTTCGTGGACGTCCGTCAAGACGTTGTCTATGCATACGGTTGGCCATCACGGGTTTTCTGGGCCGTTTGGAAGGTCAAACGAGCCCCGGAGCGAGCATACGCCTCATTTTGACGATTTTCGTGTGCTATTGCACACCATTTTTTGGGTGATCGGGATTCCGACGTCAAAAATGCCAAATTTGTTCGTGGACGTCCGTCAAGACGTTGTCTATGCATACGGTTGGCCATCACGGGTTTTCTGGGCCATTTGGAAGGTCAAACGAGCCCCGGAGCGAGCATACGCCTCATTTTGACGATTTTCGTGTGCTATTGCACACCATTTTTTGGGTGATCGGGATTCCGACGTCAAAAATGCCAAATTTGTTCGTGGACGTCCGTCAAGACGTTGTCTATGCATACGGTTGGCCATCACGGGTTTTCTGGGCCGTTTGGAAGGTCAAACGAGCCCCGGAGCGAGCATACGCCTCATTTTGACGATTTTCGTGTGCTATTGCACACCATTTTTTGGGTGATCGGGATTCCGACGTCAAAAATGCCAAATTTGTTCGTGGACGTCCGTCAAGACGTTGTCTATGCATACGGTTGGCCATCACGGGTTTTCTGGGCCGTTTGGAAGGTCAAACGAGCCCCGGAGCGAGCATACGCCTCATTTTGACGATTTTCGTGTGCTATTGCACACCATTTTTTGGGTGATCGGGATTCCGACGTCAAAAATGCCAAATTTGTTCGTGGACGTCCGTCAAGACGTTGTCTATGCATACGGTTGGCCATCACGGGTTTTCTGGGCCGTTTGGAAGGTCAAACGAGCCCCGGAGCGAGCATACGCCTCATTTTGACGATTTTCGTGTGCTATTGCACACCATTTTTTGGGTGATCGGGATTCCGACGTCAAAAATGCCAAATTTGTTCGTGGACGTCCGTCAAGACGTTGTCTATGCATACGGTTGGCCATCACGGGTTTTCTGGGCCGTTTGGAAGGTCAAACGAGCCCCGGAGCGAGCATACGCCTCATTTTGACGATTTTCGTGTGCTATTGCACACCATTTTTTGGGTGATCGGGATTCCGACGTCAAAAATGCCAAATTTGTTCGTGGACGTCCGTCAAGACGTTGTCTATGCATACGGTTGGCCATCACGGGTTTTCTGGGCCGTTTGGAAGGTCAAACGAGCCCCGGAGCGAGCATACGCCTCATTTTGACGATTTTCGTGTGCTATTGCACACCATTTTTTGGGTGATCGGGATTCCGACGTCAAAAATGCCAAATTTGTTCGTGGACGTCCGTCAAGACGTTGTCTATGCATACGGTTGGCCATCACGGGTTTTCTGGGCCGTTTGGAAGGTCAAACGAGCCCCGGAGCGAGCATACGCCTCATTTTGACGATTTTCGTGTGCTATTGCACACCATTTTTTGGGTGATCGGGATTCCGACGTCAAAAATGCCAAATTTGTTCGTGGACGTCCGTCAAGACGTTGTCTATGCATACGGTTGGCCATCACGGGTTTTCTGGGCCGTTTGGAAGGTCAAACGAGCCCCGGAGCGAGCATACGCCTCATTTTGACGATTTTCGTGTGCTATTGCACACCATTTTTTGGGTGATCGGGATTCCGACGTCAAAAATGCCAAATTTGTTCGTGGACGTCCGTCAAGACGTTGTCTATGCATACGGTTGGCCATCACGGGTTTTCTGGGCCGTTTGGAAGGTCAAACGAGCCCCGGAGCGAGCATACGCCTCATTTTGACGATTTTCGTGTGCTATTGCACACCATTTTTTGGGTGATCGGGATTCCGACGTCAAAAATGCCAAATTTGTTCGTGGACGTCCGTCAAGACGTTGTCTATGCATACGGTTGGCCATCACGGGTTTTCTGGGCCGTTTGGAAGGTCAAACGAGCCCCGGAGCGAGCATACGCCTCATTTTGACGATTTTCGTGTGCTATTGCACACCATTTTTTGGGTGATCGGGATTCCGACGTCAAAAATGCCAAATTTGTTCGTGGACGTCCGTCAAGACGTTGTCTATGCATACGGTTGGCCATCACGGGTTTTCTGGGCCGTTTGGAAGGTCAAACGAGCCCCGGAGCGAGCATACGCCTCATTTTGACGATTTTCGTGTGCTATTGCACACCATTTTTTGGGTGATCGGGATTCCGACGTCAAAAATGCCAAATTTGTTCGTGGACGTCCGTCAAGACGTTGTCTATGCATACGGTTGGCCATCACGGGTTTTCTGGGCCGTTTGGAAGGTCAAACGAGCCCCGGAGCGAGCATACGCCTCATTTTGACGATTTTCGTGTGCTATTGCACACCATTTTTTGGGTGATCGGGATTCCGACGTCAAAAATGCCAAATTTGTTCGTGGACGTCCGTCAAGACGTTGTCTATGCATACGGTTGGCCATCACGGGTTTTCTGGGCCATTTGGAAGGTCAAACGAGCCCCGGAGCGAGCATACGCCTCATTTTGACGATTTTCGTGTGCTATTGCACACCATTTTTTGGGTGATCGGGATTCCGACGTCAAAAATGCCAAATTTGTTCGTGGACGTCCGTCAAGACGTTGTCTATGCATACGGTTGGCCATCACGGGTTTTCTGGGCCGTTTGGAAGGTCAAACGAGCCCCGGAGCGAGCATACGCCTCATTTTGACGATTTTCGTGTGCTATTGCACACCATTTTTTGGGTGATCGGGATTCCGACGTCAAAAATGCCAAATTTGTTCGTGGACGTCCGTCAAGACGTTGTCTATGCATACGGTTGGCCATCACGGGTTTTCTGGGCCGTTTGGAAGGTCAAACGAGCCCCGGAGCGAGCATACGCCTCATTTTGACGATTTTCGTGTGCTATTGCACACCATTTTTTGGGTGATCGGGATTCCGACGTCAAAAATGCCAAATTTGTTCGTGGACGTCCGTCAAGACGTTGTCTATGCATACGGTTGGCCATCACGGGTTTTCTGGGCCGTTTGGAAGGTCAAACGAGCCCCGGAGCGAGCATACGCCTCATTTTGACGATTTTCGTGTGCTATTGCACACCATTTTTTGGGTGATCGGGATTCCGACGTCAAAAATGCCAAATTTGTTCGTGGACGTCCGTCAAGACGTTGTCTATGCATACGGTTGGCCATCACGGGTTTTCTGGGCCGTTTGGAAGGTCAAACGAGCCCCGGAGCGAGCATACGCCTCATTTTGACGATTTTCGTGTGCTATTGCACACCATTTTTTGGGTGATCGGGATTCCGACGTCAAAAATGCCAAATTTGTTCGTGGACGTCCGTCAAGACGTTGTCTATGCATACGGTTGGCCATCACGGGTTTTCTGGGCCGTTTGGAAGGTCAAACGAGCCCCGGAGCGAGCATACGCCTCATTTTGACGATTTTCGTGTGCTATTGCACACCATTTTTTGGTGATCGGATTCCGACGTCAAAAATGCCAAATTTGTTCGTGGACGTCCGTCAAGACGTTGTCTATGCATACGGTTGGCCATCACGGGTTTTCTGGGCCATTTGGAAGGTCAAACGAGCCCCGGAGCGAGCATACGCCTCATTTTGACGATTTTCGTGTGCTATTGCACACCATTTTTTGGGTGATCGGGATTCCGACGTCAAAAATGCCAAATTTGTTCGTGGACGTCCGTCAAGACGTTGTCTATGCATACGGTTGGCCATCACGGGTTTTCTGGGCCATTTGGAAGGTCAAACGAGCCCCGGAGCGAGCATACGCCTCATTTTGACGATTTTCGTGTGCTATTGCACACCATTTTTTGGGTGATCGGGATTCCGACGTCAAAAATGCCAAATTTGTTCGTGGACGTCCGTCAAGACGTTGTCTATGCATACGGTTGGCCATCACGGGTTTTCTGGGCCGTTTGGAAGGTCAAACGAGCCCCGGAGCGAGCATACGCCTCATTTTGACGATTTTCGTGTGCTATTGCACACCATTTTTTGGGTGATCGGGATTCCGACGTCAAAAATGCCAAATTTGTTCGTGGACGTCCGTCAAGACGTTGTCTATGCATACGGTTGGCCATCACGGGTTTTCTGGGCCGTTTGGAAGGTCAAACGAGCCCCGGAGCGAGCATACGCCTCATTTTGACGATTTTCGTGTGCTATTGCACACCATTTTTGGGTGATCGGGATTCCGACGTCAAAAATGCCAAATTTGTTCGTGGACGTCCGTCAAGACGTTGTCTATGCATACGGTTGGCCATCACGGGTTTTCTGGGCCATTGGAAGGTCAAACGAGCCCCGGAGCGAGCATACGCCTCATTTTGACGATTTTCGTGTGCTATTGCACACCATTTTTTGGGTGATCGGGATTCCGACGTCAAAAATGCCAAATTTGTTCGTGGACGTCCGTCAAGACGTTGTCTATGCATACGGTTGGCCATCACGGGTTTTCTGGGCCGTTTGGAAGGTCAAACGAGCCCCGGAGCGAGCATACGCCTCATTTTGACGATTTTCGTGTGCTATTGCACACCATTTTTTGGGTGATCGGGATTCCGACGTCAAAAATGCCAAATTTGTTCGTGGACGTCCGTCAAGACGTTGTCTATGCATACGGTTGGCCATCACGGGTTTTCTGGGCCGTTTGGAAGGTCAAACGAGCCCCGGAGCGAGCATACGCCTCATTTTGACGATTTTCGTGTGCTATTGCACACCATTTTTTGGGTGATCGGGATTCCGACGTCAAAAATGCCAAATTTGTTCGTGGACGTCCGTCAAGACGTTGTCTATGCATACGGTTGGCCATCACGGGTTTTCTGGGCCGTTTGGAAGGTCAAACGAGCCCCGGAGCGAGCATACGCCTCATTTTGACGATTTTCGTGTGCTATTGCACACCATTTTTTGGGTGATCGGGATTCCGACGTCAAAAATGCCAAATTTGTTCGTGGACGTCCGTCAAGACGTTGTCTATGCATACGGTTGGCCATCACGGGTTTTCTGGGCCGTTTGGAAGGTCAAACGAGCCCCGGAGCGAGCATACGCCTCATTTTGACGATTTTCGTGTGCTATTGCACACCATTTTTTGGGTGATCGGGATTCCGACGTCAAAAATGCCAAATTTGTTCGTGGACGTCCGTCAAGACGTTGTCTATGCATACGGTTGGCCATCACGGGTTTTCTGGGCCGTTTGGAAGGTCAAACGAGCCCCGGAGCGAGCATACGCCTCATTTTGACGATTTTCGTGTGCTATTGCACACCATTTTTTGGGTGATCGGGATTCCGACGTCAAAAATGCCAAATTTGTTCGTGGACGTCCGTCAAGACGTTGTCTATGCATACGGTTGGCCATCACGGGTTTTCTGGGCCATTTGGAAGGTCAAACGAGCCCCGGAGCGAGCATACGCCTCATTTTGACGATTTTCGTGTGCTATTGCACACCATTTTTTGGGTGATCGGATTCCGACGTCAAAAATGCCAAATTTGTTCGTGGACGTCCGTCAAGACGTTGTCTATGCATACGGTTGGCCATCACGGGTTTTCTGGGCCGTTTGGAAGGTCAAACGAGCCCCGGAGCGAGCATACGCCTCATTTTGACGATTTTCGTGTGCTATTGCACACCATTTTTTGGGTGATCGGGATTCCGACGTCAAAAATGCCAAATTTGTTCGTGGACGTCCGTCAAGACGTTGTCTATGCATACGGTTGGCCATCACGGGTTTTCTGGGCCATTTGGAAGGTCAAACGAGCCCCGGAGCGAGCATACGCCTCATTTTGACGATTTTCGTGTGCTATTGCACACCATTTTTTGGGTGATCGGGATTCCGACGTCAAAAATGCCAAATTTGTTCGTGGACGTCCGTCAAGACGTTGTCTATGCATACGGTTGGCCATCACGGGTTTTCTGGGCCATTTGGAAGGTCAAACGAGCCCCGGAGCGAGCATACGCCTCATTTTGACGATTTTCGTGTGCTATTGCACACCATTTTTTGGGTGATCGGGATTCCGACGTCAAAAATGCCAAATTTGTTCGTGGACGTCCGTCAAGACGTTGTCTATGCATACGGTTGGCCATCACGGGTTTTCTGGGCCGTTTGGAAGGTCAAACGAGCCCCGGAGCGAGCATACGCCTCATTTTGACGATTTTCGTGTGCTATTGCACACCATTTTTTGGGTGATCGGGATTCCGACGTCAAAAATGCCAAATTTGTTCGTGGACGTCCGTCAAGACGTTGTCTATGCATACGGTTGGCCATCACGGGTTTTCTGGGCCGTTTGGAAGGTCAAACGAGCCCCGGAGCGAGCATACGCCTCATTTTGACGATTTTCGTGTGCTATTGCACACCATTTTTTGGGTGATCGGGATTCCGACGTCAAAAATGCCAAATTTGTTCGTGGACGTCCGTCAAGACGTTGTCTATGCATACGGTTGGCCATCACGGGTTTTCTGGGCCGTTTGGAAGGTCAAACGAGCCCCGGAGCGAGCATACGCCTCATTTTGACGATTTTCGTGTGCTATTGCACACCATTTTTTGGGTGATCGGGATTCCGACGTCAAAAATGCCAAATTTGTTCGTGGACGTCCGTCAAGACGTTGTCTATGCATACGGTTGGCCATCACGGGTTTTCTGGGCCGTTTGGAAGGTCAAACGAGCCCCGGAGCGAGCATACGCCTCATTTTGACGATTTTCGTGTGCTATTGCACACCATTTTTTGGGTGATCGGGATTCCGACGTCAAAAATGCCAAATTTGTTCGTGGACGTCCGTCAAGACGTTGTCTATGCATACGGTTGGCCATCACGGGTTTTCTGGGCCGTTTGGAAGGTCAAACGAGCCCCGGAGCGAGCATACGCCTCATTTTGACGATTTTCGTGTGCTATTGCACACCATTTTTTGGGTGATCGGGATTCCGACGTCAAAAATGCCAAATTTGTTCGTGGACGTCCGTCAAGACGTTGTCTATGCATACGGTTGGCCATCACGGGTTTTCTGGGCCGTTTGGAAGGTCAAACGAGCCCCGGAGCGAGCATACGCCTCATTTTGACGATTTTCGTGTGCTATTGCACACCATTTTTTGGGTGATCGGGATTCCGACGTCAAAAATGCCAAATTTGTTCGTGGACGTCCGTCAAGACGTTGTCTATGCATACGGTTGGCCATCACGGGTTTTCTGGGCCGTTTGGAAGGTCAAACGAGCCCCGGAGCGAGCATACGCCTCATTTTGACGATTTTCGTGTGCTATTGCACACCATTTTTTGGGTGATCGGGATTCCGACGTCAAAAATGCCAAATTTGTTCGTGGACGTCCGTCAAGACGTTGTCTATGCATACGGTTGGCCATCACGGGTTTTCTGGGCCATTTGGAAGGTCAAACGAGCCCCGGAGCGAGCATACGCCTCATTTTGACGATTTTCGTGTGCTATTGCACACCATTTTTTGGGTGATCGGGATTCCGACGTCAAAAATGCCAAATTTGTTCGTGGACGTCCGTCAAGACGTTGTCTATGCATACGGTTGGCCATCACGGGTTTTCTGGGCCGTTTGGAAGGTCAAACGAGCCCCGGAGCGAGCATACGCCTCATTTTGACGATTTTCGTGTGCTATTGCACACCATTTTTTGGGTGATCGGGATTCCGACGTCAAAAATGCCAAATTTGTTCGTGGACGTCCGTCAAGACGTTGTCTATGCATACGGTTGGCCATCACGGGTTTTCTGGGCCGTTTGGAAGGTCAAACGAGCCCCGGAGCGAGCATACGCCTCATTTTGACGATTTTCGTGTGCTATTGCACACCATTTTTTGGGTGATCGGGATTCCGACGTCAAAAATGCCAAATTTGTTCGTGGACGTCCGTCAAGACGTTGTCTATGCATACGGTTGGCCATCACGGGTTTTCTGGGCCGTTTGGAAGGTCAAACGAGCCCCGGAGCGAGCATACGCCTCATTTTGACGATTTTCGTGTGCTATTGCACACCATTTTTTGGGTGATCGGGATTCCGACGTCAAAAATGCCAAATTTGTTCGTGGACGTCCGTCAAGACGTTGTCTATGCATACGGTTGGCCATCACGGGTTTTCTGGGCCTTTGGAAGGTCAAACGAGCCCCGGAGCGAGCATACGCCTCATTTTGACGATTTTCGTGTGCTATTGCACACCATTTTTTGGGTGATCGGGATTCCGACGTCAAAAATGCCAAATTTGTTCGTGGACGTCCGTCAAGACGTTGTCTATGCATACGGTTGGCCATCACGGGTTTTCTGGGCCATTTGGAAGGTCAAACGAGCCCCGGAGCGAGCATACGCCTCATTTTGACGATTTTCGTGTGCTATTGCACACCATTTTTTGGGTGATCGGGATTCCGACGTCAAAAATGCCAAATTTGTTCGTGGACGTCCGTCAAGACGTTGTCTATGCATACGGTTGGCCATCACGGGTTTTCTGGGCCGTTTGGAAGGTCAAACGAGCCCCGGAGCGAGCATACGCCTCATTTTGACGATTTTCGTGTGCTATTGCACACCATTTTTTGGGTGATCGGGATTCCGACGTCAAAAATGCCAAATTTGTTCGTGGACGTCCGTCAAGACGTTGTCTATGCATACGGTTGGCCATCACGGGTTTTCTGGGCCGTTTGGAAGGTCAAACGAGCCCCGGAGCGAGCATACGCCTCATTTTGACGATTTTCGTGTGCTATTGCACACCATTTTTTGGGTGATCGGGATTCCGACGTCAAAAATGCCAAATTTGTTCGTGGACGTCCGTCAAGACGTTGTCTATGCATACGGTTGGCCATCACGGGTTTTCTGGGCCGTTTGGAAGGTCAAACGAGCCCCGGAGCGAGCATACGCCTCATTTTGACGATTTTCGTGTGCTATTGCACACCATTTTTTGGGTGATCGGGATTCCGACGTCAAAAATGCCAAATTTGTTCGTGGACGTCCGTCAAGACGTTGTCTATGCATACGGTTGGCCATCACGGGTTTTCTGGGCCATTTGGAAGGTCAAACGAGCCCCGGAGCGAGCATACGCCTCATTTTGACGATTTTCGTGTGCTATTGCACACCATTTTTTGGGTGATCGGATTCCGACGTCAAAAATGCCAAATTTGTTCGTGGACGTCCGTCAAGACGTTGTCTATGCATACGGTTGGCCATCACGGGTTTTCTGGGCCATTTGGAAGGTCAAACGAGCCCCGGAGCGAGCATACGCCTCATTTTGACGATTTTCGTGTGCTATTGCACACCATTTTTTGGGTGATCGGGATTCCGACGTCAAAAATGCCAAATTTGTTCGTGGACGTCCGTCAAGACGTTGTCTATGCATACGGTTGGCCATCACGGCTTTTCTGGGCCATTGGAAGGTCAAACGAGCCCCGGAGCGAGCATACGCCTCATTTTGACGATTTTCGTGTGCTATTGCACACCATTTTTTGGGTGATCGGGATTCCGACGTCAAAAATGCCAAATTTGTTCGTGGACGTCCGTCAAGACGTTGTCTATGCATACGGTTGGCCATCACGGGTTTTCTGGGCCATTTGGAAGGTCAAACGAGCCCCGGAGCGAGCATACGCCTCATTTTGACGATTTTCGTGTGCTATTGCACACCATTTTTTGGGTGATCGGGATTCCGACGTCAAAAATGCCAAATTTGTTCGTGGACGTCCGTCAAGACGTTGTCTATGCATACGGTTGGCCATCACGGGTTTTCTGGGCCATTTGGAAGGTCAAACGAGCCCCGGAGCGAGCATACGCCTCATTTTGACGATTTTCGTGTGCTATTGCACACCATTTTTTGGGTGATCGGGATTCCGACGTCAAAAATGCCAAATTTGTTCGTGGACGTCCGTCAAGACGTTGTCTATGCATACGGTTGGCCATCACGGGTTTTCTGGGCCATTTGGAAGGTCAAACGAGCCCCGGAGCGAGCATACGCCTCATTTTGACGATTTCGTGTGCTATTGCACACCATTTTTTGGGTGATCGGGATTCCGACGTCAAAAATGCCAAATTTGTTCGTGGACGTCCGTCAAGACGTTGTCTATGCATACGGTTGGCCATCACGGGTTTTCTGGGCCATTTGGAAGGTCAAACGAGCCCCGGAGCGAGCATACGCCTCATTTTGACGATTTTCGTGTGCTATTGCACACCATTTTTTGGGTGATCGGGATTCCGACGTCAAAAATGCCAAATTTGTTCGTGGACGTCCGTCAAGACGTTGTCTATGCATACGGTTGGCCATCACGGTTTTCTGGGCCATTTGGAAGGTCAAACGAGCCCCGGAGCGAGCATACGCCTCATTTTGACGATTTTCGTGTGCTATTGCACACCATTTTTTGGGTGATCGGGATTCCGACGTCAAAAATGCCAAATTTGTTCGTGGACGTCCGTCAAGACGTTGTCTATGCATACGGTTGGCCATCACGGGTTTTCTGGGCCATTTGGAAGGTCAAACGAGCCCCGGAGCGAGCATACGCCTCATTTTGACGATTTTCGTGTGCTATTGCACACCATTTTTTGGGTGATCGGGATTCCGACGTCAAAAATGCCAAATTTGTTCGTGGACGTCCGTCAAGACGTTGTCTATGCATACGGTTGGCCATCACGGGTTTTCTGGGCCATTTGGAAGGTCAAACGAGCCCCGGAGCGAGCATACGCCTCATTTTGACGATTTTCGTGTGCTATTGCACACCATTTTTTGGGTGATCGGGATTCCGACGTCAAAAATGCCAAATTTGTTCGTGGACGTCCGTCAAGACGTTGTCTATGCATACGGTTGGCCATCACGGTTTTCTGGGCCATTTGGAAGGTCAAACGAGCCCCGGAGCGAGCATACGCCTCATTTTGACGATTTTCGTGTGCTATTGCACACCATTTTTGGGTGATCGGGATTCCGACGTCAAAAATGCCAAATTTGTTCGTGGACGTCCGTCAAGACGTTGTCTATGCATACGGTTGGCCATCACGGGTTTTCTGGGCCATTTGGAAGGTCAAACGAGCCCCGGAGCGAGCATACGCCTCATTTTGACGATTTTCGTGTGCTATTGCACACCATTTTTTGGGTGATCGGGATTCCGACGTCAAAAATGCCAAATTTGTTCGTGGACGTCCGTCAAGACGTTGTCTATGCATACGGTTGGCCATCACGGGTTTTCTGGGCCATTTGGAAGGTCAAACGAGCCCCGGAGCGAGCATACGCCTCATTTTGACGATTTTCGTGTGCTATTGCACACCATTTTTTGGGTGGTGGATTGACGTCAAAATGATGTTGTGACGTGTTTGGTTTTCGTTGATGATGATTAGTCATTTTGCGTTGATGTTTAGTGTTTTGGTGACCGTGTTTTTGGGTGATCGGGATTCCGACGTCAAAAATGCCAAATTTGTTCGTGGACGTCCGTCAAGACGTTGTCTATGCATACGGTTGGCCATCACGGGTTTTCTGGGCCATTTGGAAGGTCAAACGAGCCCCGGAGCGAGCATACGCCTCATTTTGACGATTTTCGTGTGCTATTGCACACCATTTTTTGGGTGATCGGGATTCCGACGTCAAAAATGCCAAATTTGTTCGTGGACGTCCGTCAAGACGTTGTCTATGCATACGGTTGGCCATCACGGGTTTTCTGGGCCATTTGGAAGGTCAAACGAGCCCCGGAGCGAGCATACGCCTCATTTTGACGATTTCGTGTGCTATTGCACACCATTTTTGGGTGATCGGGATTCCGACGTCAAAATGCCAAATTTGTTCGTGGACGTCCGTCAAGACGTTGTCTATGCATACGGTTGGCCATCACGGTTTTCTGGGCCATTTGGAAGGTCAAACGAGCCCCGGAGCGAGCATACGCCTCATTTTGACGATTTTCGTGTGCTATTGCACACCATTTTTTGGGTGATCGGGATTCCGACGTCAAAAATGCCAAATTTGTTCGTGGACGTCCGTCAAGACGTTGTCTATGCATACGGTGGCCATCACGGCTTTTCTGGGCCATTGGAAGGTCAAACGAGCCCCGGAGCGAGCATACGCCTCATTTTGACGATTTTCGTGTGCTATTGCACACCATTTTTTGGGTGATCGGGATTCCGACGTCAAAAATGCCAAATTTGTTCGTGGACGTCCGTCAAGACGTTGTCTATGCATACGGTTGGCCATCACGGGTTTTCTGGGCATTTGGAAGGTCAAACGAGCCCCGGAGCGAGCATACGCCTCATTTTGACGATTTTCGTGTGCTATTGCACACCATTTTTTGGGTGATCGGGATTCCGACGTCAAAAATGCCAAATTTGTTCGTGGACGTCCGTCAAGACGTTGTCTATGCATACGGTTGGCCATCACGGGTTTTCTGGGCCATTTGGAAGGTCAAACGAGCCCCGGAGCGAGCATACGCCTCATTTTGACGATTTTCGTGTGCTATTGCACACATTTTTTGGGTGATCGGGATTCCGACGTCAAAAATGCCAAATTTGTTCGTGGACGTCCGTCAAGACGTTGTCTATGCATACGGTGGCCATCACGGGTTTCTGGGCCATTTGGAAGGTCAAACGAGCCCCGGAGCGAGCATACGCCTCATTTTGACGATTTTCGTGTGCTATTGCACACCATTTTTTGGGTGATCGGGATTCCGACGTCAAAAATGCCAAATTTGTTCGTGGACGTCCGTCAAGACGTTGTCTATGCATACGGTTGGCCATCACGGTTTTCTGGGCCATTTGGAAGGTCAAACGAGCCCGGAGCGAGCATACGCCTCATTTTGACGATTTTCGTGTGCTATTGCACACCATTTTTGGGTGATCGGGATTCCGACGTCAAAAATGCCAAATTTGTTCGTGGACGTCCGTCAAGACGTTGTCTATGCATACGGTTGGCCATCACGGGTTTTCTGGGCCATTTGGAAGGTCAAACGAGCCCCGGAGCGAGCATACGCCTCATTTTGACGATTTTCGTGTGCTATTGCACACCATTTTTTGGGTGATCGGGATTCCGACGTCAAAAATGCCAAATTTGTTCGTGGACGTCCGTCAAGACGTTGTCTATGCATACGGTTGGCCATCACGGGTTTTCTGGGCCATTTGGAAGGTCAAACGAGCCCCGGAGCGAGCATACGCCTCATTTTGACGATTTTCGTGTGCTATTGCACACCATTTTTTGGGTGATCGGGATTCCGACGTCAAAAATGCCAAATTTGTTCGTGGACGTCCGTCAAGACGTTGTCTATGCATACGGTTGGCCATCACGGGTTTTCTGGGCCATTTGGAAGGTCAAACGAGCCCCGGAGCGAGCATACGCCTCATTTTGACGATTTTCGTGTGCTATTGCACACCATTTTTTGGGTGATCGGGATTCCGACGTCAAAAATGCCAAATTTGTTCGTGGACGTCCGTCAAGACGTTGTCTATGCATACGGTTGGCCATCACGGGTTTTCTGGGCCATTTGGAAGGTCAAACGAGCCCCGGAGCGAGCATACGCCTCATTTGACGATTTTCGTGTGCTATTGCACACCATTTTTTGGGTGATCGGGATTCCGACGTCAAAAATGCCAAATTTGTTCGTGGACGTCCGTCAAGACGTTGTCTATGCATACGGTTGGCCATCACGGGTTTTCTGGGCCATTTGGAAGGTCAAACGAGCCCCGGAGCGAGCATACGCCTCATTTTGACGATTTTCGTGTGCTATTGCACACCATTTTTTGGGTGATCGGGATTCCGACGTCAAAAATGCCAAATTTGTTCGTGGACGTCCGTCAAGACGTTGTCTATGCATACGGTTGGCCATCACGGGTTTTCTGGGCCGTTTGGAAGGTCAAACGAGCCCCGGAGCGAGCATACGCCTCATTTTGACGATTTTCGTGTGCTATTGCACACCATTTTTTGGGTGATCGGGATTCCGACGTCAAAAATGCCAAATTTGTTCGTGGACGTCCGTCAAGACGTTGTCTATGCATACGGTTGGCCATCACGGGTTTTCTGGGCCATTTGGAAGGTCAAACGAGCCCCGGAGCGAGCATACGCCTCATTTTGACGATTTTCGTGTGCTATTGCACACCATTTTTGGGGTGATCGGGATTCCGACGTCAAAAATGCCAAATTTGTTCGTGGACGTCCGTCAAGACGTTGTCTATGCATACGGTTGGCCATCACGGTTTTCTGGGCCATTTGGAAGGTCAAACGAGCCCCGGAGCGAGCATACGCCTCATTTTGACGATTTTCGTGTGCTATTGCACACCATTTTTTGGGTGATCGGGATTCCGACGTCAAAAATGCCAAATTTGTTCGTGGACGTCCGTCAAGACGTTGTCTATGCATACGGTTGGCCATCACGGGTTTTCTGGGCCGTTTGGAAGGTCAAACGAGCCCCGGAGCGAGCATACGCCTCATTTTGACGATTTTCGTGTGCTATTGCACACCATTTTTTGGGTGATCGGGATTCCGACGTCAAAAATGCCAAATTTGTTCGTGGACGTCCGTCAAGACGTTGTCTATGCATACGGTTGGCCATCACGGGTTTTCTGGGTTTGGAAGGTCAAACGAGCCCCGGAGCGAGCATACGCCTCATTTTGACGATTTTCGTGTGCTATTGCACACCATTTTTTGGGTGATCGGGATTCCGACGTCAAAAATGCCAAATTTGTTCGTGGACGTCCGTCAAGACGTTGTCTATGCATACGGTTGGCCATCACGGGTTTTCTGGGCCATTTGGAAGGTCAAACGAGCCCCGGAGCGAGCATACGCCTCATTTTGACGATTTTCGTGTGCTATTGCACACCATTTTTTGGGGTGATCGGGATTCCGACGTCAAAAATGCCAAATTTGTTCGTGGACGTCCGTCAAGACGTTGTCTATGCATACGGTTGGCCATCACGGTTTTCTGGGCCGTTGGAAGGTCAAACGAGCCCCGGAGCGAGCATACGCCTCATTTTGACGATTTTCGTGTGCTATTGCACACCATTTTTTGGGTGATCGGGATTCCGACGTCAAAAATGCCAAATTTGTTCGTGGACGTCCGTCAAGACGTTGTCTATGCATACGTTGGCCATCACGGGTTTTCTGGGCCATTTGGAAGGTCAAACGAGCCCCGGAGCGAGCATACGCCTCATTTTGACGATTTTCGTGTGCTATTGCACACCATTTTTTGGGTGATCGGGATTCCGACGTCAAAAATGCCAAATTTGTTCGTGGACGTCCGTCAAGACGTTGTCTATGCATACGGTTGGCCATCACGGGTTTTTCTGGGCCATTTGGAAGGTCAAACGAGCCCCGGAGCGAGCATACGCCTCATTTTGACGATTTTCGTGTGCTATTGCACACCATTTTTTGGGTGATCGGGATTCCGACGTCAAAAATGCCAAATTTGTTCGTGGACGTCCGTCAAGACGTTGTCTATGCATACGGTTGGCCATCACGGTTTTCTGGGCCATTTGGAAGGTCAAACGAGCCCCGGAGCGAGCATACGCCTCATTTTGACGATTTTCGTGTGCTATTGCACACCATTTTTTGGGTGATCGGGATTCCGACGTCAAAAATGCCAAATTTGTTCGTGGACGTCCGTCAAGACGTTGTCTATGCATACGGTTGGCCATCACGGGTTTTCTGGGCCATTTGGAAGGTCAAACGAGCCCCGGAGCGAGCATACGCCTCATTTTGACGATTTTCGTGTGCTATTGCACACCATTTTTTGGGTGATCGGGATTCCGACGTCAAAAATGCCAAATTTTGTCGTGGACGTCCGTCAAGACGTTGTCTATGCATACGTTGGCCATCACGGGTTTTCTGGGCCGTTTGGAAGGTCAAACGAGCCCCGGAGCGAGCATACGCCTCATTTTGACGATTTTCGTGTGCTATTGCACACCATTTTTTGGGTGATCGGGATTCCGACGTCAAAAATGCCAAATTTTTTGTGGACGTCCGTCAAGACGTTGTCTATGCATACGGTTGGCCATCACGGCTTTTCCGGCCATTTGGAAGGTCAAACGAGCCACGAGCGAGTGCATACGCCTCATTTT
>JAWZUQ010000013.1:393130-498174 GCA_034621305.1 Solanum pimpinellifolium | reverse complement strand
TTTTTCTCTCTCTAGAAATTTTCACGAAATCTTGTGTTCTTCGCTGATAATCGGAGCAATTGATTAGGTAATCGTGTTGGAATGATTGTTAAACCACCTGATGCACGATTCCGCCCACCAGATCCATCGGTAGAGGCGGAAAACCCTAATGCGCAGTCGCAAAGCAATGAAGCGGCGGATGGATCGTCTTCTACTTCGTCACATTTGAGAGAAGAAGCGATCCAAATGGCTACGATTGAAGCAGAGATGGATGAAATTCGGCAATACTGGAAACAAGCGAAATACTAGTGAATCGACTGGAGGAACATCAAGGATCGATGTACGATTGGGATTAGGTCGAAACGATTCTCAGGTGCCAAATGCGGCGCAATCGAATCCATTACAAGGTCAATTTGAAGTTAATCGTCAAGATTTAGACACTGGAGTAATCTCCCCTACGATTGATTCACATATTCCCCAAAAGAGTATTACGACGAAGGATCGAATCGAGTCGAGCAATGAGGGTTTGGTAGAATCGCGATACGAAGGTCAACAGGGTAAATCGCAGATGAACATTCACGATACAGGTGATGTTCACCACCAAAGGAATCGCGAGGGTCCTCATCTTGATTCATCTATACAATCTCATCTACAGCTCGATCTGAATAAGGACCAAGATATTCCTCATCAACAGCACCAATCCTTCAATAATACTACAAGAAATCCAGGTTCGAGAATTGCAATTCATCACACAACTGATAATTCATCTTATATTCCTAGTCAACAAAGACAAAATCAAGGTCATCAGGAATCTGTTTGCATTATAAAGAAAAGGGATGCTGAAAATAAAAGGAAAAAAGAATTGGAAAAAAACAAAGACAAACCAGACACTGGTTATCATAATCAGGAAAATACTCAGAGTCATAAGGGGGTGGAAACTGGTAGAAGGGAGTTGGATCATATCCAACAAAGGCAACAAATTCAAGAAACTCAGACACAGGTAATACAAGAGGAATGGCAAACACAAAAGAGAAGAAATCAGTCTCATCAAGTTAGATTCAATGCAGACAAAGTTCTAACTCAGCAAGTGCAGACTCAAACAGGTATTATCCCTCTTCCTACTAGAAATACTTATATTGACTTGGAAGTGCAGGAATTCATAAATGATGACAAAGAAGAGGAGGCACACAAAGGTCTAGAACACAGGAAACAATCTAATTCTCTAAACAGGCCATCTCAGGATTCTATCCATATTACTGAATCCAATGAGCAAAGAATTCACAGTAATAAACATCCAATGAAGGATTTTCAAGTGACTAGACATAAACAAACTGATGATCAATATGTATCAATCAACAAGACCAGGTACTGACTCTATGCTCCCTTCCCCTGCACCCTTTTCTATTGGTATAGTTGATAATGCTGGTGTAGCTGTTGGAGGTGTGGCTGGAAGTGGTCAGGAGACAATAAGAACTAATGTATCTAGGATAGATAAAGGAAAAGGTAAAATTGGAGAACAGGATCCCTTACAAGATAAAGTACCCCCTGATAAAACTAATACTTATAATCCCTTACAGCCTAGTAATAAGACTGGTACTTGTAATATTTCTAATCCTGTCAATGATCCTAATAATTCTCAAGGAGATAACCTTGATGAATATAAGGAACCAGATTCTGAGGATGAGTATGATGGTGATACTCAATCCTTAGTGGAAGGTATTGAACCTGGGGAGGAGATAGGTACTGATCATCAAGTTCAAAAAGACCTTTTACTAGATAACTCTAATATGGATGAAATTAGGGATGTCACTGGTAAACAAGGTCTGTCTCCTAGAGGTAGGAAGGTATTAAAATCAAATAAGAATACCAGCATTAGTAAACCTAATACAAGAGCTAGAAGTAGAGGTTTTTGATGATTAAAGTTCTCTGTTGGAATGCTAGAAGCATTAACACATTTGGTGTTCTTCCAAGACTTATTAATCTTAGAAAAATTCATAATTTGGCTATGATTGCAATCTTAGAGCCTTTTACTAATCCTTCTCAACTGGATTTTTATAGACTGCAGCTTTTAATGAATCAGGGACATTGTAATCCTAACAATAAAATTTGGTTATTTTGGTCTACTGAAGTAACTTGTAACATTTTAGAGAGTGATCAACAACAAGTTACTTGTGAAATTACTTATGAAGGATATAGTGATAAATTTCTTATGACTTATGTCTATGCAAAGTGTAAAGACTATTTGAGAAAGCCTCTGTGGGATAGTATGTTAAGATGGTCCACCACTTTACATCCTTGGTGTATTTTAGGGGATTTTAATGTGATTTCTTCAACTCAGGAAAAACTTGGAGGCAGAGAGTATAATATTAATAAAAGCCTTGAGTTTATTAATGTTATTGATTCTTGTGGTCTGTTGGATATGGGGTATAGTGGTCAACCATATACATGGTGTAACCATAGGAAAGATGGTTCTAGGATTTGGAAGAGGTTAGATAGAGGCCTGGTTAATGATAAATGGCTGGATAAAATGCCATCTACTATCATTACTCATTTGCCTTCTGTGGGGTCTGATCATTGCCCTTTATTAATGGAAGTAATTGACAACAAGGAGACTGTGATTAAGTATTTCAAATTTCTCAATTGTTGGACTGAGAATGACACTTTTTTACAGACTGTTGAAAGGTGTTGGAATAAGACTGTTATTGGCAATCCTATGTGGATTTTACACACTAAGATGAAAAGATTAACTAACACCTTAAGAGACTGGTCCAAAAAAGAATATGGTGATATTTTTGAGAAAGTTAAGCAATATGAAGAAGGGGTTAAAGAGGCTGAAGGTAATTATATCATGAATAATAGTAAGGAAAATAGAGAGAAGTTGTATGCTATTAATGCTCATTATATTAAATATTTGAAATTGGAGCATGCCATTCTTCAACAAAAGACTCAGTTACATTGGTTAAAGGAAGGTGATGCTAATTCCAAATATTTTCATGCTGTTATTAGAGGAAAAAGGAAGAGAATGTTTATTCACAAAATTATGGATGAGAAGGGTGGATGGATCCAAGGAGAGGATCACATTGCTAGAGCAACCTGTGATTATTATAAAGATCTTTTCAATGGAAGTTCTGATAGAATTAATGAGGACAGTCTTAATTGTATTCCTAAGTTAATTACTAAAGAACATAATTCTATTTTGGAGAGAATGCCTACTGAGGAAGAATTGAGGAATGTGGTGATGAATATGAATCCTCATTCTGCACCTGGACCTGATGGTATAGGGGGTAAATTTTACCAATGTTGCTTTGATATAATTAAAGATGACCTCTTAGCTGCTGTTCAAGCTTTCTTTAATGGGTATGAAATGCCTAAATATATGACTCATGCTTGTTTAATCCTTCTCCCTAAAGTTGAACACCCTTCTAAATTAAAAGATTTTAGGCCTATTAGTCTTAGTAATTTTACTAATAAGATTATTTCTAAGATTATTAGTACTAGATTGGCTCCTATATTACCTCTCATTGTTTCAGAAAATCAGTCAGGATTTGTAAAGGGAAGGAGTATTTCTGAAAATGTTATGTTGGCTCAGGAAGTGATTCATGGAATAAAGTTACCTAAAGAAGGGAAGAATGTGGTTATTAAGCTTGATATGGTTAAGGCTTATGACAGGGTTTCTTGGACCTATACTTGTTTAGTGTTAAGAAAAATGGGTTTTGGAGAAGTGTTTATTGACAGAATCTGGAGAATTATGAGTAACAACTGGTACTCTATAGTTATTAATGGTAAAAGACATGGGTTCTTTCATTCTACTAGAGGTTTAAAGCAAGGTGATCCTTTATCCCCAGCACTATTTATTTTGGGTGCTGAGGTTTTCTCTAGAAAGCTTAATACTATATATAATAATCCTGAATACATTGGTTTTCAAATGGATAGGAAAGGCCCTAAAATTAACCATCTATCTTTTGCTGATGATATTATCATTTTTACATCTACTGATAGGCTGTCTTTACAGATTATTATGAAAAATATTAGAGAATATGAATTGGTTTCTGATCAAAGGGTAAATAAAGATAAGAGTTTCTTTATGGTTACTACTAATACTAATCAGAATATTATAGAAACTATAAGATATGAAACTGGTTTTGGTATTCAATACAGTCCTATTAATTATCTAGGTTGTCCTTTATACATTGGAGGACAAAGGATTATTTATTTCTCTGGTATGGTTGAAAAGATTATCAAAAGGATTGCTGGATGGCAAGCAAAAATATTAAACTTTGGAGGCAAAGTTACTTTAGTAAAACATGTATTGCAATCTATCCCAATACACATTTTAGCTGCTGTATCTCCTCCTAAAACTGTTCTCAAACAGATTCAAAAGGTTATTGCTGGATTCTTTTGGGGTATTGATAGAGATGGCAAAAAATACCATTGGGCATCTTGGGAAACATTAGCTTATCCTACTAAAGAAGGTGGTATTGGAGTAAGAAATCTGGATGATGTATGTGTAGCTTTTCAATATAAACAATGGTGGGAGTTTAGGACTAAAACTTCTTTGTGGAGCAATTTCCTTAGAGCTAAGTATTGCAAAAGATCCAACCCTGTGGCTAAGAAATATGACACTGGAGACTCCTTGGTTTGGAGATATTTCACTAGGAATAGACAGGCTGTGGAAACTCATATTAAATGGAATATTACTTCTGGTTCTTGCAACTTTTGGTGGGATAATTGGTTAGGAAATGATGCTCTAGCTAATCTTTGTATTAATATATCTAGTCTTAATAACATCCCAGTTTCTAAATTCCTTGACAATGGTATATGGAATGAGAGATATGTTAGGCAAAAAGTTCCTCCAATTTTGGTACCTCAGATTCTGCAAACTCATTTTAAATATGATATTGATATAGATGACCAAGCTATTTGGACACCTGCAGACAATGGCAAATTTTCTATTGCTTCAGCCTGGGAACTTATTAGAAAGAAGAAGCCTATAGATATCATTAATAACAATGTTTGGCATAAAAATATCCCTTTTAAGATAAGTTTCTTTATTTGGAGAGCTTTGAGAGGCAAGCTTCCAACAAATGAGATTTTACAGAAGTTTGGAAGACCTGCAACTGAGTGTTATTGCTGTTATAGAAAAGGCAATGATGACATCAACCATATTTTAATCACTGGTAACTTTGCTAAACATATATGGAGATACTATTCATCTACTATTGGAGCCATACAAACTACTACAGATTTGAGAAGTCTGTTAATTTATTGGAGGACACTGCCTTCTCTAAACCAGGTACATAAATTCCTTATTTCTGTTTTACCTAATCTTATTTGTTGGCAATTGTGGAAAAACAGGTGTGCTGTGAAATATGGTGACAAGAAATCAAGCATCCATAGAGTTCAATATGGAATTTTTAAAGATATTATGTATACCATTAAAATAGCCTTTCCAAGTATACCATGGCAACATAGCTGGTACAGCTTGATCAACCTAGTTGAACAATGTCAACAGCAGCTAAAGGTGATCATGGTTAACTGGAAAAAACCACACAATGGCCATTATAAACTTAATACAGATGGTAGTGCAATTTCAAGTACTGGACAGATTGGAGGAGGAGGTATATTAAGGGATCACAAAGGTAACATTCATTATGCATTTTCAATACCTTTGGGGTTAGGTACTAACAATATTGCAGAGATAGAGGCAGCAAGATATGGATTAAATTGGTGTGCAGAGCATGGATATAGAAGCATTGTATTGGAAGTAGATTCTGAAATACTATGCAAATGGATAAGCAATACAATAGACATTCCATGGAAATGTCAACATTCAATACAGCAAATTCAAGACATTAGCAAAAGATTGGATCACTTTGAATGTATTCATGTATATAGAGAAGCTAATGCCACTGCAGACTTATTATCAAAAATAAGTCATCAAATGGATATTATACAACAATTTTATACAACTCAACAGCTCAATGGACCAATTCGAGGAAGCTATATATTAGACAAGATGGGAACATACAATTTCAGAAGAAGGAAGACAAAAAGAATTAAACATCCTCCTTAGATTCTACAAAGTCTTTAAATCTTTGTTGTATCAATTAATACTTTACATTAATAATTTTTTATGTAACTCAAATTTATTAGACTTTTCTTTTGTTCATGTAAAGGGAGAGTCTCCCTCATTTAAGCATTTTAGTATTATGTTTTATATAGAGTGCATCTAATTGTAAAGGTTAAGTGATTCATCTTAGTAGATAAATCAACTTATACCTATCATATCATAGAAGGTAAGGTACATGTCCCCCTTCTTGTAATTTTTGAATTTGTTCAATGGTAAGGCCTGGGGGTGTTGCTAAGCCCCTGACCCACCTCAAGGGTCGTTCAAATTAAAAAAAAAAAAAAAAAAAAAAACCCTAAACCCTAAACCCTAAACCCTAAACCCTAAACCCTAAACCCTAAACCCTAAACCCTAAACCCTAAACCCTAAACCCTAAACCCTAAACCCTAAACCCTAAACCCTAAACCCTAAACCCTAAACCCTAAACCCTAAACCCTAAACCCTAAACCCTAAACCCTAAACCCTAAACCCTAAACCCTAAACCCTAAACCCTAAACCCTAAACCCTAAACCCTAAACCCTAAACCCTAAACCCTAAACCCTAAACCCTAAACCCTAAACCCTAAACCCTAAACCCTAAACCCTAAACCCTAAACCCTAAACCCTAAACCCTAAACCCTAAACCCTAAACCCTAAACCCTAAACCCTAAACCCTAAACCCTAAACCCTAAACCCTAAACCCTAAACCCTAAACCCTAAACCCTAAACCCTAAACCCTAAACCCTAAACCCTAAACCCTAAACCCTAAACCCTAAACCCTAAACCCTAAACCCTAAACCCTAAACCCTAAACCCTAAAACCCTAAAACCCTAAAACCCTAAAACCCTAAAACCCTAAAACCCTAAAACCCTAAAACCCTAAACCCTAAACCCTAAACCCTAAACCCTAAACCCTAAACCCTAAACCCTAAACCCTAAACCCTAAACCCTAAACCCTAAACCCTAAACCCTAAACCCTAAACCCTAAACCCTAAACCCTAAACCCTAAACCCTAAACCCTAAACCCTAAACCCTAAACCCTAAACCCTAAACCCTAAACCCTAAACCCTAAACCCTAAACCCTAAACCCTAAACCCTAAACCCTAAACCCTAAACCCTAAACCCTAAACCCTAAACCCTAAACCCTAAACCCTAAACCCTAAACCCTAAACCCTAAACCCTAAACCCTAAACCCTAAACCCTAAACCCTAAACCCTAAACCCTAAACCCTAAACCCTAAACCCTAAACCCTAAACCCTAAACCCTAAACCCTAAACCCTAAACCCTAAACCCTAAACCCTAAACCCTAAACCCTAAACCCTAAACCCTAAACCCTAAACCCTAAACCCTAAACCCTAAACCCTAAACCCTAAACCCTAAACCCTAAACCCTAAACCCTAAACCCTAAACCCTAAACCCTAAACCCTAAACCCTAAACCCTAAACCCTAAACCCTAAACCCTAAACCCTAAACCCTAAACCCTAAACCCTAAACCCTAAACCCTAAACCCTAAACCCTAAACCCTAAACCCTAAACCCTAAACCCTAAACCCTAAACCCTAAACCCTAAACCCTAAACCCTAAACCCTAAACCCTAAACCCTAAACCCTAAACCCTAAACCCTAAACCCTAAACCCTAAACCCTAAACCCTAAACCCTAAACCCTAAACCCTAAACCCTAAACCCTAAACCCTAAACCCTAAACCCTAAACCCTAAACCCTAAACCCTAAACCCTAAACCCTAAACCCTAAACCCTAAACCCTAAACCCTAAACCCTAAACCCTAAACCCTAAACCCTAAACCCTAAACCCTAAACCCTAAACCCTAAACCCTAAACCCTAAACCCTAAACCCTAAACCCTAAACCCTAAACCCTAAACCCTAAACCCTAAACCCTAAACCCTAAACCCTAAACCCTAAACCCTAAACCCTAAACCCTAAACCCTAAACCCTAAACCCTAAACCCTAAACCCTAAACCCTAAACCCTAAACCCTAAACCCTAAACCCTAAACCCTAAACCCTAAACCCTAAACCCTAAACCCTAAACCCTAAACCCTAAACCCTAAACCCTAAACCCTAAACCCTAAACCCTAAACCCTAAACCCTAAACCCTAAACCCTAAACCCTAAACCCTAAACCCTAAACCCTAAACCCTAAACCCTAAACCCTAAACCCTAAACCCTAAACCCTAAACCCTAAACCCTAAACCCTAAACCCTAAACCCTAAACCCTAAACCCTAAACCCTAAACCCTAAACCCTAAACCCTAAACCCTAAACCCTAAACCCTAAACCCTAAACCCTAAACCCTAAACCCTAAACCCTAAACCCTAAACCCTAAACCCTAAACCCTAAACCCTAAACCCTAAACCCTAAACCCTAAACCCTAAACCCTAAACCCTAAACCCTAAACCCTAAACCCTAAACCCTAAACCCTAAACCCTAAACCCTAAACCCTAAACCCTAAACCCTAAACCCTAAACCCTAAACCCTAAACCCTAAACCCTAAACCCTAAACCCTAAACCCTAAACCCTAAACCCTAAACCCTAAACCCTAAACCCTAAACCCTAAACCCTAAACCCTAAACCCTAAACCCTAAACCCTAAACCCTAAACCCTAAACCCTAAACCCTAAACCCTAAACCCTAAACCCTAAACCCTAAACCCTAAACCCTAAACCCTAAACCCTAAACCCTAAACCCTAAACCCTAAACCCTAAACCCTAAACCCTAAACCCTAAACCCTAAACCCTAAACCCTAAACCCTAAACCCTAAACCCTAAACCCTAAACCCTAAACCCTAAACCCTAAACCCTAAACCCTAAACCCTAAACCCTAAACCCTAAACCCTAAACCCTAAACCCTAAACCCTAAACCCTAAACCCTAAACCCTAAACCCTAAACCCTAAACCCTAAACCCTAAACCCTAAACCCTAAACCCTAAACCCTAAACCCTAAACCCTAAACCCTAAACCCTAAACCCTAAACCCTAAACCCTAAACCCTAAACCCTAAACCCTAAACCCTAAACCCTAAACCCTAAACCCTAAACCCTAAACCCTAAACCCTAAACCCTAAACCCTAAACCCTAAACCCTAAACCCTAAACCCTAAACCCTAAACCCTAAACCCTAAACCCTAAACCCTAAACCCTAAACCCTAAACCCTAAACCCTAAACCCTAAACCCTAAACCCTAAACCCTAAACCCTAAACCCTAAACCCTAAACCCTAAACCCTAAACCCTAAACCCTAAACCCTAAACCCTAAACCCTAAACCCTAAACCCTAAACCCTAAACCCTAAACCCTAAACCCTAAACCCTAAACCCTAAACCCTAAACCCTAAACCCTAAACCCTAAACCCTAAACCCTAAACCCTAAACCCTAAACCCTAAACCCTAAACCCTAAACCCTAAACCCTAAACCCTAAACCCTAAACCCTAAACCCTAAACCCTAAACCCTAAACCCTAAACCCTAAACCCTAAACCCTAAACCCTAAACCCTAAACCCTAAACCCTAAACCCTAAACCCTAAACCCTAAACCCTAAACCCTAAACCCTAAACCCTAAACCCTAAACCCTAAACCCTAAACCCTAAACCCTAAACCCTAAACCCTAAACCCTAAACCCTAAACCCTAAACCCTAAACCCTAAACCCTAAACCCTAAACCCTAAACCCTAAACCCTAAACCCTAAACCCTAAACCCTAAACCCTAAACCCTAAACCCTAAACCCTAAACCCTAAACCCTAAACCCTAAACCCTAAACCCTAAACCCTAAACCCTAAACCCTAAACCCTAAACCCTAAACCCTAAACCCTAAACCCTAAACCCTAAACCCTAAACCCTAAACCCTAAACCCTAAACCCTAAACCCTAAACCCTAAACCCTAAACCCTAAACCCTAAACCCTAAACCCTAAACCCTAAACCCTAAACCCTAAACCCTAAACCCTAAACCCTAAACCCTAAACCCTAAACCCTAAACCCTAAACCCTAAACCCTAAACCCTAAACCCTAAACCCTAAACCCTAAACCCTAAACCCTAAACCCTAAACCCTAAACCCTAAACCCTAAACCCTAAACCCTAAACCCTAAACCCTAAACCCTAAACCCTAAACCCTAAACCCTAAACCCTAAACCCTAAACCCTAAACCCTAAACCCTAAACCCTAAACCCTAAACCCTAAACCCTAAACCCTAAACCCTAAACCCTAAACCCTAAACCCTAAACCCTAAACCCTAAACCCTAAACCCTAAACCCTAAACCCTAAACCCTAAACCCTAAACCCTAAACCCTAAACCCTAAACCCTAAACCCTAAACCCTAAACCCTAAACCCTAAACCCTAAACCCTAAACCCTAAAACCCTAAACCCTAAACCCTAAACCCTAAACCCTAAACCCTAAACCCTAAACCCTAAACCCTAAACCCTAAACCCTAAACCCTAAACCCTAAAACCCTAAACCCTAAACCCTAAACCCTAAACCCTAAACCCCTAACCCTAAACCCTAAAACCCTAAACCCTAAACCCTAAACCCTAAACCCTAAACCCTAAACCCTAAACCCTAAACCCTAAACCCTAAACCCTAAACCCTAAACCCTAAACCCTAAACCCTAAACCCTAAACCCTAAACCCTAAACCCTAAACCCTAAACCCTAAACCCTAAACCCTAAACCCTAAACCCTAAACCCTAAACCCTAAACCCTAAACCCTAAACCCTAAACCCTAAACCCTAAACCCTAAACCCTAAACCCTAAACCCTAAACCCTAAACCCTAAACCCTAAACCCTAAACCCTAAACCCTAAACCCTAAACCCTAAACCCTAAACCCTAAACCCCTAAACCCTAAACCCTAAACCCCTAAACCCTAAACCCTAAACCCTAAACCCTAAACCCTAAACCCTAAACCCTAAACCCTAAACCCTAAACCCTAAACCCTAAACCCTAAACCCTAAACCCTAAACCCTAAACCCTAAACCCTAAACCCTAAACCCTAAACCCTAAACCCTAAACCCTAAACCCTAAACCCTAAACCCTAAACCCTAAACCCTAAACCCTAAACCCTAAACCCTATCGCACCCCATTTTTCCGGATTTTTTCTCTCTCTACAATTTCTCTCTCCTCGCACGCGCTCTCTCACAACGGCTAGTAATCCACAATCGCCCAGCGCCGCAGCGGCGCGTGGGAAGACGGCTGATGTCAGCTGCTCGGCGGAACAACACCAAAAGGAGCGCCTTGAAGCAAGCTCCATTCCACAGATTAACACGCACCTTGAACTATCCCTGAACGTCTCGAAATCGCAGGAGAAAGATGCGATGGAAACTGCGGTTGGTGAAAGGCTGTTCGTCGAAGGTCGCGAAAATATTTCCTTAGGAAATTCTGGAAGGAATCAAGAGGAACAAAGTAGAGAAATGAATTCTCCTCACCAAGATCTATTAGCAGCTCAAAATTCAACAGCTTCCACCGTTTTAATTGCTCAAAAGCATGAGACAGAATTTCGCGAAGTCGCGACTGAATCGCCTGAGATGCGCCTCCATTTTCGAACGACCTCCAGTCATATTCGAAATAATTTGAGTACTGGGGTTTGTTCTCCAATGGAAGAGGAAGCTTTTGAACCAAAGTCGAGGCAAATAGATGGAGAACTCGCCGGCGGCGACAACTCCGGCGACGCTGTAAATTCGAACGCCGGAATCAATGGCGTCCCAATAGAAAAGCAGGCTGCTCAGGAACAAAGGAACCCAGTAACAACAGCTTTTCATAAGGATGAAGGAGAGATCTATAACAACAACATTCATACTCAGATTACTCACAAACTCCATGAACAAATAACAAACTTGGAAAATGCTGGGGAATACTCAAGTTGTAATCGAAATGAGAAGAGAAATGCTCAAGCAATTGCAACACCAATCATGGAAGGAAAGGTTACGGAAAGCAACAAAAAACAGGGGGAGAAGTTGGTTAATCAACAAGGCAACAGCATGGAAGACATGAGCACTCAATCAACAAGCTCAAATGATGCAAATTCTAAATTTTCCTTTGCTATTGCAGATAATTCACTCCATCTAACACCTAAACTGTCTGCAGATGTTACGCCAAGAATACAAAATAAAGATGGACTTGAACAAGATCAAACCATGGATCACCAAGCTGCGGAAGGAAGCAAGAGGATAGATGGAGCAAAATCAAACACAATGCAAGGAAAAACTATCAAACAGCCTGAGCAAGCAAAGCACAAACAAGAGGGAGGTATTGTTGACAACATAAGAGATCAGGCTAAAGAGGCATATCACAACAACTTCCCTAAGATCTCTAATAATTTTTCAAGGTATGATCACAATTCTCAAACTGATAAAATTAACAAACATGATGTGCCATCCTACCATGCTAGTGCAAGGCAAAATTTAAACCAACAACAGGGTCAGCAAGTTAAGAATAATGCTAACACTGATGCCAATACAGAACCTGCACCTTATACAGTGATCCAATCTTTTGCTGCAAGACTTAGATACAATCAGGCTCAAAATGAAATCCCTATTAGCCTGAATGAGCCTATTCACACAACTAGGCAAGGACTCCCTGCAGTTCTGATAGATGAAAATGATTACTATGTGAAATTGGCTGAAATTTGCAAATACACCCTGGTTGGGAAGTTTACAAACACAATGCCAAGAATGGAACAAGTGAGAAAGAGTTTTATTCAACAAACTCAATTGATGGGGGGAGTCAAGATCACACACTTTAACTCTAGGCACGTATATATTGATTTAGATAATGAACTTGACTATCAAACTGTTTGGACTAAATTGAAAATGACCATTGAGGGTCAGGCTATGAGAATACAAGCTTGGACCCCAGATTTTACACCTGAAGAAGAAACACCTATTGTGCCTATATGGGTGTCTATACCAGGTTTGCCTTGGCACTGTTACAACAAAGTATTCTTATCGACCATCTTGGAAAGTATTGGGAAAGTTCTGTTCCTAGACTCACCTACTTCACAAAGAACAAGGGGTAGCACCATTAGAGTGAAAGTCCAAGTAGATCTCACCAAGGAAAGACCTTCACATGTTTGGTTGGGCTTCAAAAATGCTAACCCCAACAAAGGAAGATGGTTGAAAGTGGAGTATGAAAGCATCCCTAGCTACTGTTTTTATTGTAGACACCAAGGGCATAAGAATGAAGAGTGTACTATTAAAAGAAGGGATGAGGATTCTAAGAGGAAAAAGGAGATGGCAGAAGGCAAAAGCAGTAAAGAAACAGGTGAAGGAATAATTCAGGAACAAGGAAAAAGCACAAGAGAGGATACTGCAAAGAGTTCCAATCAACAAACAAAAATCCAAAAAGAAGGAACAGGGCAAGCAAGTGAAATCAATCAAATAAAGGCTCAAATGCTCAAACAGCAACAAAGGAATGCTAATCAAGTGCAAGATGAACAGAGACAGCAAGGAGAGACAAATGAGAACCAATGGCAAACACAAAAGAAAAAATATCAAAAACAGCAAGAACAGGTCAACTCCAAAGCTGAATGGAGACCAGTCACCACACTAGTGCAAGCAACCAAGGACAACAATCAACAAGAGCAAACAATTTCAGGTATAAATGTACTCCCAACTCAAAATATTTTCTCACATCTTGAAGTGCAGGAAATCCAGGACAAGCAACAAACAGGGAAGCAAGTATCAAGGGAAGCAACAAATACAAACAGTGCTCACCAAAATGTCAATCCACAAACTATTGAAAGAAATAGTAAGAAGATCCCAGGTATTGACTTATCTCTCCCAAGTCCCAAAGCCCCCAATTTAATAAATGCTGCTACTGGTTATACTGTGGAAGTTTCAGGAGGAATGGATGGGGGGATTAAGGAGATACCCACTAATTTGCAGGAAGGGGATACCAAAGGGGGGAGTTTGCCTCATGTTATGCATGAGGGGTTGGACCATGACCATAGGATGGACTATAGAGACCCTAGGGATGTCAACAATGTGATAAAACAGCAGGATCAACAGCCTCAACAATACTCTCAAAAAAGAGACAGCTGCAAACAAAACACCAAGGAAAAAGGTGTGCAACAACAAGCTGGGAAAAAGCAGGGTACTGATCAAGGGGAACAAAGTGGTAATAATGATATTGGAGGTACTTCTAAGAGTAAAAACAAGCCTAGTAAACAAAAAAGGGATGCTGAAAAAAGAAGGCAAGAAAAACAGAATGACAAAGATAAAAAGCAGAAGCATGAGCTGAGGGAGGAAACATGTAAGAGATTTGTAATGGTGGATGATAACCATGGTCTAGACATCCCTCCATTACAAGTACAATATATGACTCCAACCAAAGCAGAACAGCAGTATAAACAGCAACTAAACAATAAAAAATTATCTCAACCTGTGGAGGATGAATATGCTGTCCTTAACTCTGAAGATGAGGCAACTGAGGATGATCCTTATATGGATGAATGGGATGATAATGATGAGACTAGTGAGGCACTTATTAGGGCCTTCAGTCCATATAAGGATCAGACAATTGAGAAGGAAATCCATCAGGCCACTATGAACCAAAGCCTATCTCCAAGAAGCTTCCAACAGGAAAGGTTCCATTTCACCAAACAGGATGCTAAAACTGTCACTGCTGGCAGACCCAATACTAGATTATTCTCATCCAAATCCTCCCAATGATTAGTACAATCATATGGAATGTGAGGGGGATCAATACCCAAGGAGTTGTGGAAAGACTCAAGCTTCTTAGGAAAATGCATCATCTTTCAATTATTGCTATTTTGGAACCTTTTTCAGATAATACCAATATCCAGAGCTTCAAAATGGAATTAAACATGGATAATGCTATTAGTAATTGCAATAGTAAGATTTGGGTTTTTTGGAACAGTGATATTGATTGCAATATTCTTGATGAAGATGAGCAGCAAATTACTTGTGACATGAAACACAATGAGTTACAATATCAATTTACTAGTACATTTATTTATGCAAAGTGCAAAGACTATTTAAGGAGACCTTTATGGGAGAAATTGATTCATCATGCTTCAATTAACACTAATCCTTGGTGTGCAGTGGGGGACTACAATGTTATTTCCGATGTTGAGGAAAAACTCGGAGGATTGCCTTACAATATGAAAAAAAGCATGGACTTTATTGCTGCTATTGAAGCCTGTGGTCTGATGGACATTGGTTTTAGTGGTCACAAGTATACCTGGTCTAACAAGAGGGGTATCAATCACAGAATCTGGAAGAGACTTGATAGAGCCTTGATTAATGATTTATGGTTGGAAAGGATGCCACAAACAACCATAACTCATTTAGCATCTACCGGATCTGACCATTGTCCCCTTTTGTTGGAAATGGTGTCGAATGAAGCTGATCACATCAAATATTTCAAGTTCCTTAATTGTTGGGTAGATAATCCCAATTTCATGACTAATGTCAAGAATTGCTGGAATAGACCTATGGAGGGTAATGCTATGTGGAAATTCCACCAGAAAATGAAAAGACTTTCTAATACCCTTAGTACTTGGTCTAGAAAGGAATTTGGTGATATTTATCAAAAGGTTAGGATGTACGAGGAACAAATGCATGATGCAGAAGAAAAATACATCCAAAGCCAAACTGAATCTAATAGGAGTATCCTCCATGAATTAAATGCACAATATATCAAGTTCCTCAAACTAGAAGATACCATTTTGAAACAGAAGACTCAGCTTCAATGGTTCAAAGATGGGGATACTAACTCTAAATATTTTCATTCCATTATAAGGGGAAGGAGGAGGAAACTTTTCATTCACAAAATTGTTAATGCAAGTGGAGATTGGATTCATGGTGAGAACAATATTGCCCAGGAGGCTTGCGAACACTTCAATAACATCTTTACAGGTGAGAATAAACATATTGATGAATATAAGCTGGATTGCATAGCCAATATGATCAATCAGGACCAAAACACTCATCTTACACGACTACCTGATATGGAGGAATTGAAAGAAGTAGTTTTTTCCATGAATCCTAACTCTGCAGCAGGCCCTGATGGTATGAATGGATACTTCTTCCAAAAATGTTGGAACATCATCAAGAATGATATGCTAGAAGTAATATATGCCTTTTTCAGTGGCCAAATGATTCCGAAGTACTTCTCCCATTCTTGTATAGTGCTGCTCCCAAAAGTGAATAATCCTAACAAACTCACGGAGTTTAGACCTATTAGTCTTAGTAATTTTACTAGTAAGATCATTTCTAAACTAGTAAGTACTAGACTTAGTCCTATACTTCCGTCCTTAATTTCCACTAACCAATCTGGTTTTGTGAAAGGGAGGAGCATCTCTGAAAACATCATGCTTGCTCAGGAAATCATTCATCATATCAAGAAACCCAACATTGGAAGTAATGTGATTATCAAATTAGACATGGCAAAAGCTTATGACAGGGTGTCTTGGTCATATATTTGCCTAGTCTTGAGGAAAATGGGTTTTAATGAGATGTTCATTGATATGTGTTGGAGAATTATTGCCAACAATTGGTACTCCATTATCATCAACGGCAAAAGGTATGGATTCTTTCAGTCTACTAGAGGTCTTAAACAAGGTGACCCTCTTTCTCCGGCCCTATTTATTTTAGGTGCCGAAGTATTATCGAGATCTCTCAATAGGCTTCATAATCATCAGGATTATCAAGGTTTTACCATGGAAAAAAGAGGGCCTCAAGTGAACCACTTAAGTTTTGCAGATGACATTATTCTTTTTACTTCTGGAAGGCATAAAACTTTGAAACTCCTCATGAGTACTCTAAAGGATTATGAAGAGATTTCCGGACAGCTTATCAATGGGGATAAAAGCCATTTTATGCTACACCCTAGTGCTTTCAATAGCACTAGGGATAGAATAAAAAGGTTGACTGGTTTTAAACATAAACAAGGGCCTATCACATACCTAGGCTGCCCTTTATTTGTTGGTAGACCTAGGAATGTGTACTTCTCTGATCTTATTAACAAAGTAGTATCCAGAATTACAGGTTGGCAAACTAAGCAATTAAGTTTTGGTGGAAAGGCTGTGCTTGCCAAACATGTCCTCCAAGCATTACCTATACACCTTCTTAGTGCTGTAACCCCTCCAAAAACAATAATCAAACAAGTTCAGATGCTTATTGCAGACTTTTTCTGGGGATGGCAGCACAATAGCAAGAAATACCATTGGTCCTCTTGGAAAAATCTAAGCTATCCATATGAGGAAGGGGGAATTGGGATGAGGAACTTAAGTGATGTATGCAAATCCTTCCAATTCAAGCAATGGTGGATATTCAGAACAAAACAAACCTTATGGGGAGACTTCCTGAGAGCTAAATACTGTCAACGATCTAATCCGGTAAGCAAAAAATGGGATACTGGAGAATCACTAACTTGGAAGCACATGATAGCTATTAGACAACAGGCGGAGCAGCATATTCAATGGAACATACAAGCAGGGAACTGTTCATTTTGGTGGGACAATTGGCTGGGCACAGGTACATTAGCACAGCATACTAGCAGCAATGTAAGACTTAATAACACCAAGGTTTCAGAATTCTGGGAAAATGGAGCTTGGAATTGGAGAAAACTGCAGGAACAGGCCCCTGCAAGTCAGCTAGCCAGCATCATAGACACAATAATTCCTCAACAACAGCAGAAACCAGACCAGCCTATTTGGAAGCTACACAATCTTGGCAAATTTAATTGCAAATCAGCATGGGAGGCAATCAGAAGCAAGAAGGCTAAGAACAGTTTCTTTTCCTTATTATGGCATAATTCTATTCCTTTTAAATCATCTTTTCTTTTATGGAGAGTTTTAAAAGGAAAAATTCCAACTAATGAAAAATTAGCTAACTTTGGCATTGAGCCATCACCTTGCTTTTGTTGTGTTGATAGAACAGGGATGGATACCATTGATCACATCTTCAACTCAGGTAAGTTTGCAGGTACAGTATGGGAATCATTTGCAGCAAGTGCAGGACTGCAGCATGACCAAACAACACTGCAAGCAAGGCTGGGAAAATGGTGGACAGCCAACCCACGAAATGCAGGCCACCAGCTGCTGTTACAAGCCACTCCAATCTTCATCTGCTGGAATTTATGGAAGAATAGATGTGCAAGCAAATATGGAGGAAAAGCAACCAACATCAGTCGAGTTAAATACGCAATCTACAAGGACAACTTCAAAATGATGACAAATGCCTTTCCCGACATCAAATGGCCTGCTCATTGGACAGCCTTCATCAAAACAAGCGAAAGATGCAAACATGAAATCAAAGTGTGTAAGGTAGCATGGAACAGACCCCCAGAAGAATGGATCAAGATAAACACTGATGGAAGTGCTCTCACCAACCCAGGAAAGATTGGAGCTGGGGGTATAATCAGAGACAAGGAAGGCAAATTGATACTAGCATTTGCTACACCTCTTGGTGAAGGATCCAACAACAAAGCTGAAACTGAGGCAGCGCTATTGGGATTGATTAAGGCATTAGAATTAGGATTCACAAACATAATGATGGAGTTGGATTCACAGCTGGTTGTGCAGTGGATAACCAAAAAATCAATCCATCATTGGAGTGTTGCAAATCAAATTGCTAGAATCCAATTCCTTATCTTGCAAACTCAGAACTTCAAATGTCAACACATACTCCGAGAAGCAAATTGGGTAGCAGATTCTCTCTCCAAACACAGCCACAACACCACAGGTCCTCAAGCATATGTCAACAGCAATCAATTACCTAAAGAAGCTCAAGCATACTATCGGATGGATCTATTGAACATGCCAAGTTTTAGAAGGAAAAAGACTAAGAGGATTTTTGATCCCCCTTGATGCGAATACCTTTTCACCCTAGCTATGCTCAAGTAGTATAGCTAATTTGAATAGGTATAGGTAACTTTATAGACTTTCTTGTAAAAGGGAGAGTCTCCCTAATTTATGTTTCCTAGATACTTTGTAACGAGAGGAGTCCTCTCATTAGGTGCTTAGTATTTTGGTTTCACCTTTCCATGTAAGGGGCGGAGTTAACATTCATTAGGAAAGTTGACTCTAAACCACCTAGGATTGGAGGTTAGGTTTATGTCCCCCTCCTTGTATTTTGATTTTTGTATTAATGATAAAGCCTGGGGGTGTTGCTCAGCCCCTACCCCTCCAAGGGTTATTTAATAAAAAAAAAAAAAAAAAAACCCTAATCCCTAAACCCTAAACCCTAAACCCTAGACTGGCACCTATTTTACCTAGTATTATTTCTAAAAACCAGTCAGGTTTTGTAAAAGGAAGGAGTATTTCTGAAAATATAATGCTGGCACAAGAAATTATCCATAGAATTAACTTGCCTCATGAAGGAGATAATGTGGTTATTAAACTTGATATGGTTAAAGCTTATGATAGAGTTTCTTGGGCTTACACTTGTTTAGTTTTGAGAAAATTAGGCTTTGGTGAATTGTTTATAGACAGAACTTGGAGAATTATGAGTAATAATTGGTATTCCATTGTTATCAATGGAAAAAGACATGGTTTTTTCCATTCTTCTAAAGGTCTTAAACAAGGAGATCCCTTATCACCAGCCCTTTTTATTTTGGGAGCTGAGGTATTATCTAGACAGCTGAACAATCTTTATCAGAATCAGGATTATAGGGGTTTCTATATGGAGAAGAGAGGACCACAGATTAACCATTTGAGTTTTGCTGATGATATAATAATATTCACCTCCACAAACAGAAATTCTCTCCAATTAATTATGGAAACTATTGCTGAATATGAGAAAGTTTCTAATCAGAAAGTGAATAAGGAAAAGAGCTTCTATATGGTTACTAATAATACTAATCAGAATATTATTGAAGTCATCAATGAGGAAACTGGTTTTAGAAGGAAACATAGCCCTATTATGTATTTAGGTTGTCCTTTGTATATTGGAGGACAAAGAATAATTTACTATTCTGAATTGGTGGATAAAATCATTAAAAAAATTAAAGGTTGGCATACAAAAATTTTGAATTTTGGTGGTAAAATTACTTTGGTCAAGCATGTTTTACAGTCTATACCTATTCATACATTGGCTGCTGTTTCACCACCTAAAACTACTCTTAGATATATTAGAAGAGTTATAGCTGACTTCTTCTGGGGCACTAATAGGGATAAAAAACAGTATCATTGGGCATCATGGGAGAGTTTAGCTTTTCCTTATATAGAGGGTGGTATTGGAGTTAGATTATTAGAAGATATATGCACTGCTTTTCAATACAAACACTGGTGGGAATTTAGAACTAAAAAGACTTTGTGGAGTTGTTTTTTGAAAGCAAAATACTGTCAAAGGTCTAATGTAGTGGCAAAGAAATATGATACAGGGGATTCCTTGGTATGGAGGTATCTTACCAGAAACAGATACGATGTGGAAAGGTATATTTCATGGAATATAAATTCTGGTAACTGCAGTGTTTGGTGGGATAACTGGCTTGGAGATGGTGCAATAGCAACCTATTGTGACTATATTTCCAGTCTAAATAATACTCAGCTATTAGATTTCATTGAAGATGGAAAGTGGAATGAGTCTGTTATAAGGCAACATATTCCTCCACCTCTTGTTCCAATGATTCTAAATTATAGATTACAACTTAAAGAGGGTATTTCTGATTTAGCTTATTGGAGATTAGAAGATAATGGTCAATTTTCAATTTCATCTGCATGGGAGAGTATAAGGAAGAAAAAAGAACCTGATATAATTAATAAGAGTATCTGGCATAGAAATATTCCTTTTAAAATTTCCTTCTTTATGTGGAGAGCTTTGAGGAATAAACTACCTACCAATGATAGTCTGATTAGATTTGGAAAAGAAGAGGAAGACTGTTATTGTTGTTATAGGAAGGGCAAAGATGATTTAAATCATATTCTTATTACTGGTAATTTTGCTAAATATATTTGGAAGTGTCACTCACAAAGAGTGGGATTAGTAATTGACAGTACTTCTATCAGAAGTCTGTTACTTAAATGGAAAAATCTACAAACTAGTAATGAGGTACAAAAACTTCTTTTTATCATTTTACCCAACATTATTTGTTGGAACTTGTGGAAAAACAGGTGTTCAGTTAAGTATGGAGGTAAACAATCAAACATTTCAAGAGTAGAATTAGCTATCTTTAAGGATAGTATGCAGATTATTCAATCTGTATATCCAACTATACCATGGATCAACAGTTGGGAGAGGTTTCTTCAATATGTTGATCAATGTCAACAATATTTTAAAATAACCTTAGTGAGATGGAACAGGCCACCCTCAGGTATCTATAAACTTAATACTGATGGCAGTGCCATCCACAATACAGGTCAAACTGGTGGTGGAGGTATACTTAGAGATGATCAAGGTAAACTTATTTATGCTTTCTCTATTCCTTTGGCTTTTGGTACTAATAATTTTGCAGAAATACAAGCTGCTCTTTATGGAATAAATTGGTGTCAACAACATGGATTCAAGAGGCTCATATTGGAAGTAGATTCTGAACTACTGGTCAAATGGATCAACAACACACAGTACATTCCATGGAGAAGTCAACAAGACATTCAGCAGCTTCAAGACATAAGCAAGAACATGGAATATTTTCAGTGCCAACATATTTATAGAGAGGCAAATGCCACGGCTGATTTACTAGAAAAAGGGAGTCACAAGATGGATATAATTCAACATTTTTACACCCCTCAGCAGCTTAGAGGTGCTATTAAAGGAAATTACATACTAGACAAAATGGGCATGCAACTATTTAGAAGAAGGAAGGTCAAGAGGATTAAACATCCTCCATGACAATCTTGTATTAGTTCAATCAATTTCACTGATTTAAAATCTATTTTATAGGTTAATAAAGTAGGTTATCTCTTTTATCATAATTTGTAAAGGGAGAGTCTCCCTTGTTTAAGTTTCTCTAGAACTTAGTAATTTTTAGAGGTATCTCTAGGTGCTTTGTTTTAGAAGACAACAAATGTAATGAGTTAATTGATAACCTTAGTAGGTAATTCAATTAACTCAACTTAGGAAGGAGGTAAGGTTCTATGTCCCCCTCCATGTATCCTTTTCTTATATCAATGTTAAGGCCTGGGGGTGATGCTTAGCCCCTACCCACCTCAAGGGTCGTTAATAAAAAAAAAAAAAAACCCTAAACCCTAAACCCTAAACCCTAAACCCTAAACCCTAAACCCTAAACCCTAAACCCTAAACCCTAAACCCTAAACCCTAAACCCTAAACCCTAAACCCTAAACCCTAAACCCTAAACCCTAAACCCTAAACCCTAAACCCTAAACCCTAAACCCTAAACCCTAAACCCTAAACCCTAAACCCTAAACCCTAAACCCTAAACCCTAAACCCTAAACCCTAAACCCTAAACCCTAAACCCTAAACCCTAAACCCTAAACCCTAAACCCTAAACCCTAAACCCTAACCCTAAACCCTAAACCCTAAACCCTAAACCCTAAACCCTAAACCCTAAACCCTAAACCCTAAACCCTAAACCCTAAACCCTAAACCCTAAACCCTAAACCCTAAACCCTAAACCCTAAACCCTAAACCCTAAACCCTAAACCCTAAACCCTAAACCCTAAACCCTAAACCCTAAACCCTAAACCCTAAACCCTAAACCCTAAACCCTTCAACCCTACACCTTACATATCATAGAAGGTAAGGTTTATGTCCCCCTTCTTGTAAAATTTTGTTGTTAAATGGTAAGGCCTGGGGGTGTTGCTAAGCCCCTGACCCACCTCAAGGGTCGTTTATTAAAAAAAAAAAACCCTAAACCCTAAACCCTAAACCCTAAACCCTAAACCCTAAACCCTAAACCCTAAACCCTAAACCCTAAACCCTAAACCCTAAACCCTAAACCCTAAACCCTAAACCCGATCGCACCCCATTTTTCCGGATTTTTTCTCTCTCTACAATTTCTCTCTCCTCGCACGCGCTCTCTCACAACGGCTAGTAATCCACAATCGCCCAGCGCCGCAGCGGCGCGTGGGAAGACGGCTGATGTCAGCTGCTCGGCGGAACAACACCAAAAGGAGCGCCTTGAAGCAAGCTCCATTCCACAGATTAACACGCACCTTGAACTATCCCTGAACGTCTCGAAATCGCAGGAGAAAGATGCGATGGAAACTGCGGTTGGTGAAAGGCTGTTCGTCGAAGGTCGCGAAAATATTTCCTTAGGAAATTCTGGAAGGAATCAAGAGGAACAAAGTAGAGAAATGAATTCTCCTCACCAAGATCTATTAGCAGCTCAAAATTCAACAGCTTCCACCGTTTTAATTGCTCAAAAGCATGAGACAGAATTTCGCGAAGTCGCGACTGAATCGCCTGAGATGCGCCTCCATTTTCGAACGACCTCCAGTCATATTCGAAATAATTTGAGTACTGGGGTTTGTTCTCCAATGGAAGAGGAAGCTTTTGAACCAAAGTCGAGGCAAATAGATGGAGAACTCGCCGGCGGCGACAACTCCGGCGACGCTGTAAATTCGAACGCCGGAATCAATGGCGTCCCAATAGAAAAGCAGGCTGCTCAGGAACAAAGGAACCCAGTAACAACAGCTTTTCATAAGGATGGAGGAGAGATCTATAACAACAACATTCATACTCAGATTACTCACAAACTCCATGAACAAATAACAAACTTGGAAAATGCTGGGGAATACTCAAGTTGTAATCGAAATGAGAAGAGAAATGCTCAAGCAATTGCAACACCAATCATGGAAGGAAAGGTTACGGAAAGCAACAAAAAACAGGGGGAGAAGTTGGTTAATCAACAAGGCAACAGCATGGAAGACATGAGCACTCAATCAACAAGCTCAAATGATGCAAATTCTAAATTTTCCTTTGCTATTGCAGATAATTCACTCCATCTAACACCTAAACTGTCTGCAGATGTTACGCCAAGAATACAAAATAAAGATGGACTTGAACAAGATCAAACCATGGATCACCAAGCTGCGGAAGGAAGCAAGAGGATAGATGGAGCAAAATCAAACACAATGCAAGGAAAAACTATCAAACAGCCTGAGCAAGCAAAGCACAAACAAGAGGGAGGTATTGTTGACAACATAAGAGATCAGGCTAAAGAGGCATATCACAACAACTTCCCTAAGATCTCTAATAATTTTTCAAGGTATGATCACAATTCTCAAACTGATAAAATTAACAAACATGATGTGCCATCCTACCATGCTAGTGCAAGGCAAAATTTAAACCAACAACAGGGTCAGCAAGTTAAGAATAATGCTAACACTGATGCCAATACAGAACCTGCACCTTATACAGTGATCCAATCTTTTGCTGCAAGACTTAGATACAATCAGGCTCAAAATGAAATCCCTATTAGCCTGAATGAGCCTATTCACACAACTAGGCAAGGACTCCCTGCAGTTCTGATAGATGAAAATGATTACTATGTGAAATTGGCTGAAATTTGCAAATACACCCTGGTTGGGAAGTTTACAAACACAATGCCAAGAATGGAACAAGTGAGAAAGAGTTTTATTCAACAAACTCAATTGATGGGGGGAGTCAAGATCACACACTTTAACTCTAGGCACGTATATATTGATTTAGATAATGAACTTGACTATCAAACTGTTTGGACTAAATTGAAAATGACCATTGAGGGTCAGGCTATGAGAATACAAGCTTGGACCCCAGATTTTACACCTGAAGAAGAAACACCTATTGTGCCTATATGGGTGTCTATACCAGGTTTGCCTTGGCACTGTTACAACAAAGTATTCTTATCGACCATCTTGGAAAGTATTGGGAAAGTTCTGTTCCTAGACTCACCTACTTCACAAAGAACAAGGGGTAGCACCATTAGAGTGAAAGTCCAAGTAGATCTCACCAAGGAAAGACCTTCACATGTTTGGTTGGGCTTCAAAAATGCTAACCCCAACAAAGGAAGATGGTTGAAAGTGGAGTATGAAAGCATCCCTAGCTACTGTTTTTATTGTAGACACCAAGGGCATAAGAATGAAGAGTGTACTATTAAAAGAAGGGATGAGGATTCTAAGAGGAAAAAGGAGATGGCAGAAGGCAAAAGCAGTAAAGAAACAGGTGAAGGAATAATTCAGGAACAAGGAAAAAGCACAAGAGAGGATACTGCAAAGAGTTCCAATCAACAAACAAAAATCCAAAAAGAAGGAACAGGGCAAGCAAGTGAAATCAATCAAATAAAGGCTCAAATGCTCAAACAGCAACAAAGGAATGCTAATCAAGTGCAAGATGAACAGAGACAGCAAGGAGAGACAAATGAGAACCAATGGCAAACACAAAAGAAAAAATATCAAAAACAGCAAGAACAGGTCAACTCCAAAGCTGAATGGAGACCAGTCACCATACTAGTGCAAGCAACCAAGGACAACAATCAACAAGAGCAAACAATTTCAGGTATAAATGTACTCCCAACTCAAAATATTTTCTCACATCTTGAAGTGCAGGAAATCCAGGACAAGCAACAAACAGGGAAGCAAGTATCAAGGGAAGCAACAAATACAAACAGTGCTCACCAAAATGTCAATCCACAAACTATTGAAAGAAATAGTAAGAAGATCCCAGGTATTGACTTATCTCTCCCAAGTCCCAAAGCCCCCAATTTAATAAATGCTGCTACTGGTTATACTGTGGAAGTTTCAGGAGGAATGGATGGGGGGATTAAGGAGATACCCACTAATTTGCAGGAAGGGGATACCAAAGGGGGGAGTTTGCCTCATGTTATGCATGAGGGGTTGGACCATGACCATAGGATGGACTATAGAGACCCTAGGGATGTCAACAATGTGATAAAACAGCAGGATCAACAGCCTCAACAATACTCTCAAAAAAGAGACAGCTGCAAACAAAACACCAAGGAAAAAGGTGTGCAACAACAAGCTGGGAAAAAGCAGGGTACTGATCAAGGGGAACAAAGTGGTAATAATGATATTGGAGGTACTTCTAAGAGTAAAAACAAGCCTAGTAAACAAAAAAGGGATGCTGAAAAAAGAAGGCAAGAAAAACAGAATGACAAAGATAAAAAGCAGAAGCATGAGCTGAGGGAGGAAACATGTAAGAGATTTGTAATGGTGGATGATAACCATGGTCTAGACATCCCTCCATTACAAGTACAATATATGACTCCAACCAAAGCAGAACAGCAGTATAAACAGCAACTAAACAATAAAAAATTATCTCAACCTGTGGAGGATGAATATGCTGTCCTTAACTCTGAAGATGAGGCAACTGAGGATGATCCTTATATGGATGAATGGGATGATAATGATGAGACTAGTGAGGCACTTATTAGGGCCTTCAGTCCATATAAGGATCAGACAATTGAGAAGGAAATCCATCAGGCCACTATGAACCAAAGCCTATCTCCAAGAAGCTTCCAACAGGAAAGGTTCCATTTCACCAAACAGGATGCTAAAACTGTCACTGCTGGCAGACCCAATACTAGATTATTCTCATCCAAATCCTCCCAATGATTAGTACAATCATATGGAATGTGAGGGGGATCAATACCCAAGGAGTTGTGGAAAGACTCAAGCTTCTTAGGAAAATGCATCATCTTTCAATTATTGCTATTTTGGAACCTTTTTCAGATAATACCAATATCCAGAGCTTCAAAATGGAATTAAACATGGATAATGCTATTAGTAATTGCAATAGTAAGATTTGGGTTTTTTGGAACAGTGATATTGATTGCAATATTCTTGATGAAGATGAGCAGCAAATTACTTGTGACATGAAACACAATGAGTTACAATATCAATTTACTAGTACATTTATTTATGCAAAGTGCAAAGACTATTTAAGGAGACCTTTATGGGAGAAATTGATTCATCATGCTTCAATTAACACTAATCCTTGGTGTGCAGTGGGGGACTACAATGTTATTTCCGATGTTGAGGAAAAACTCGGAGGATTGCCTTACAATATGAAAAAAAGCATGGACTTTATTGCTGCTATTGAAGCCTGTGGTCTGATGGACATTGGTTTTAGTGGTCACAAGTATACCTGGTCTAACAAGAGGGGTATCAATCACAGAATCTGGAAGAGACTTGATAGAGCCTTGATTAATGATTTATGGTTGGAAAGGATGCCACAAACAACCATAACTCATTTAGCATCTACCGGATCTGACCATTGTCCCCTTTTGTTGGAAATGGTGTCGAATGAAGCTGATCACATCAAATATTTCAAGTTCCTTAATTGTTGGGTAGATAATCCCAATTTCATGACTAATGTCAAGAATTGCTGGAATAGACCTATGGAGGGTAATGCTATGTGGAAATTCCACCAGAAAATGAAAAGACTTTCTAATACCCTTAGTACTTGGTCTAGAAAGGAATTTGGTGATATTTATCAAAAGGTTAGGATGTACGAGGAACAAATGCATGATGCAGAAGAAAAATACATCCAAAGCCAAACTGAATCTAATAGGAGTATCCTCCATGAATTAAATGCACAATATATCAAGTTCCTCAAACTAGAAGATACCATTTTGAAACAGAAGACTCAGCTTCAATGGTTCAAAGATGGGGATACTAACTCTAAATATTTTCATTCCATTATAAGGGGAAGGAGGAGGAAACTTTTCATTCACAAAATTGTTAATGCAAGTGGAGATTGGATTCATGGTGAGAACAATATTGCCCAGGAGGCTTGCGAACACTTCAATAACATCTTTACAGGTGAGAATAAACATATTGATGAATATAAGCTGGATTGCATAGCCAATATGATCAATCAGGACCAAAACACTCATCTTACACGACTACCTGATATGGAGGAATTGAAAGAAGTAGTTTTTTCCATGAATCCTAACTCTGCAGCAGGCCCTGATGGTATGAATGGATACTTCTTCCAAAAATGTTGGAACATCATCAAGAATGATATGCTAGAAGTAATATATGCCTTTTTCAGTGGCCAAATGATTCCGAAGTACTTCTCCCATTCTTGTATAGTGCTGCTCCCAAAAGTGAATAATCCTAACAAACTCACGGAGTTTAGACCTATTAGTCTTAGTAATTTTACTAGTAAGATCATTTCTAAACTAGTAAGTACTAGACTTAGTCCTATACTTCCGTCCTTAATTTCCACTAACCAATCTGGTTTTGTGAAAGGGAGGAGCATCTCTGAAAACATCATGCTTGCTCAGGAAATCATTCATCATATCAAGAAACCCAACATTGGAAGTAATGTGATTATCAAATTAGACATGGCAAAAGCTTATGACAGGGTGTCTTGGTCATATATTTGCCTAGTCTTGAGGAAAATGGGTTTTAATGAGATGTTCATTGATATGTGTTGGAGAATTATTGCCAACAATTGGTACTCCATTATCATCAACGGCAAAAGGTATGGATTCTTTCAGTCTACTAGAGGTCTTAAACAAGGTGACCCTCTTTCTCCGGCCCTATTTATTTTAGGTGCCGAAGTATTATCGAGATCTCTCAATAGGCTTCATAATCATCAGGATTATCAAGGTTTTACCATGGAAAAAAGAGGGCCTCAAGTGAACCACTTAAGTTTTGCAGATGACATTATTCTTTTTACTTCTGGAAGGCATAAAACTTTGAAACTCCTCATGAGTACTCTAAAGGATTATGAAGAGATTTCCGGACAGCTTATCAATGGGGATAAAAGCCATTTTATGCTACACCCTAGTGCTTTCAATAGCACTAGGGATAGAATAAAAAGGTTGACTGGTTTTAAACATAAACAAGGGCCTATCACATACCTAGGCTGCCCTTTATTTGTTGGTAGACCTAGGAATGTGTACTTCTCTGATCTTATTAACAAAGTAGTATCCAGAATTACAGGTTGGCAAACTAAGCAATTAAGTTTTGGTGGAAAGGCTGTGCTTGCCAAACATGTCCTCCAAGCATTACCTATACACCTTCTTAGTGCTGTAACCCCTCCAAAAACAATAATCAAACAAGTTCAGATGCTTATTGCAGACTTTTTCTGGGGATGGCAGCACAATAGCAAGAAATACCATTGGTCCTCTTGGAAAAATCTAAGCTATCCATATGAGGAAGGGGGAATTGGGATGAGGAACTTAAGTGATGTATGCAAATCCTTCCAATTCAAGCAATGGTGGATATTCAGAACAAAACAAACCTTATGGGGAGACTTCCTGAGAGCTAAATACTGTCAACGATCTAATCCGGTAAGCAAAAAATGGGATACTGGAGAATCACTAACTTGGAAGCACATGATAGCTATTAGACAACAGGCGGAGCAGCATATTCAATGGAACATACAAGCAGGGAACTGTTCATTTTGGTGGGACAATTGGCTGGGCACAGGTACATTAGCACAGCATACTAGCAGCAATGTAAGACTTAATAACACCAAGGTTTCAGAATTCTGGGAAAATGGAGCTTGGAATTGGAGAAAACTGCAGGAACAGGCCCCTGCAAGTCAGCTAGCCAGCATCATAGACACAATAATTCCTCAACAACAGCAGAAACCAGACCAGCCTATTTGGAAGCTACACAATCTTGGCAAATTTAATTGCAAATCAGCATGGGAGGCAATCAGAAGCAAGAAGGCTAAGAACAGTTTCTTTTCCTTATTATGGCATAATTCTATTCCTTTTAAATCATCTTTTCTTTTATGGAGAGTTTTAAAAGGAAAAATTCCAACTAATGAAAAATTAGCTAACTTTGGCATTGAGCCATCACCTTGCTTTTGTTGTGTTGATAGAACAGGGATGGATACCATTGATCACATCTTCAACTCAGGTAAGTTTGCAGGTACAGTATGGGAATCATTTGCAGCAAGTGCAGGACTGCAGCATGACCAAACAACACTGCAAGCAAGGCTGGGAAAATGGTGGACAGCCAACCCACGAAATGCAGGCCACCAGCTGCTGTTACAAGCCACTCCAATCTTCATCTGCTGGAATTTATGGAAGAATAGATGTGCAAGCAAATATGGAGGAAAAGCAACCAACATCAGTCGAGTTAAATACGCAATCTACAAGGACAACTTCAAAATGATGACAAATGCCTTTCCCGACATCAAATGGCCTGCTCATTGGACAGCCTTCATCAAAACAAGCGAAAGATGCAAACATGAAATCAAAGTGTGTAAGGTAGCATGGAACAGACCCCCAGAAGAATGGATCAAGATAAACACTGATGGAAGTGCTCTCACCAACCCAGGAAAGATTGGAGCTGGGGGTATAATCAGAGACAAGGAAGGCAAATTGATACTAGCATTTGCTACACCTCTTGGTGAAGGATCCAACAACAAAGCTGAAACTGAGGCAGCGCTATTGGGATTGATTAAGGCATTAGAATTAGGATTCACAAACATAATGATGGAGTTGGATTCACAGCTGGTTGTGCAGTGGATAACCAAAAAATCAATCCATCATTGGAGTGTTGCAAATCAAATTGCTAGAATCCAATTCCTTATCTTGCAAACTCAGAACTTCAAATGTCAACACATACTCCGAGAAGCAAATTGGGTAGCAGATTCTCTCTCCAAACACAGCCACAACACCACAGGTCCTCAAGCATATGTCAACAGCAATCAATTACCTAAAGAAGCTCAAGCATACTATCGGATGGATCTATTGAACATGCCAAGTTTTAGAAGGAAAAAGACTAAGAGGATTTTTGATCCCCCTTGATGCGAATACCTTTTCACCCTAGCTATGCTCAAGTAGTATAGCTAATTTGAATAGGTATAGGTAACTTTATAGACTTTCTTGTAAAAGGGAGAGTCTCCCTAATTTATGTTTCCTAGATACTTTGTAACGAGAGGAGTCCTCTCATTAGGTGCTTAGTATTTTGGTTTCACCTTTCCATGTAAGGGGCGGAGTTAACATTCATTAGGAAAGTTGACTCTAAACCACCTAGGATTGGAGGTTAGGTTTATGTCCCCCTCCTTGTATTTTGATTTTTGTATTAATGATAAAGCCTGGGGGTGTTGCTCAGCCCCTACCCCTCCAAGGGTTATTTAATAAAAAAAAAAAAAAAAAAACCTAAACCCTAAACCCTAAACCCTAAACCCTAAACCCTAAACCCTAAACCCTAAACCCTAAACCCTAAACCCTAAACCCTAAACCCTAAACCCTAAACCCTAAACCCTAAACCCTAAACCCTAAACCCTAAACCCTAACCCTAAACCCTAAACCCTAACCCTAAACCCTAAACCCTAAACCCTAAACCCTAAACCCTAAACCCTAAACCCTAAACCCTAAACCCTAAACCCTAAACCCTAAACCCTATCGCTTTTTCATTTTTCAGATTTTTTCTCTCTCTAAAAATTTTCTCTCTCTAGAAAATTTTCTCTCTCTAGAAAATTTTCAAGGATCGTTCGTGTTCTTTGTTGCTGATCGTCATAATTGATTAGCAAGTGTGTCGAAATGGATGGAAATCCAACTGATGGAAGATTTCGACCCCCAGATCAATCGATAGGGGTTGAAAATGTTAATGTACAGGCCACAAATATCGATTTGACGGAAGGAACATCGTCCTCCTCTTCGCACTTGAGGGAAGAAGCGATCCAAGTCGCAACTGTAGAGGCGGACATGGATGAATTTCGTCGACAAGTCGAAATACGGTTAAATACTACTGGCACGACGGGGGAAATGCTAAGGATGGAGGATCAGTCGAATTTGGAAATGGTCGAGTTGTTAGCGATAGAGGAAGCGAAATCGCGAGTGATGGAGGCGGCGAAATTGCATGCGATAGAGGCGGCAAAATTACAAGCGTTGGAGTTAGCGAAATCGAGAGCTGATATTAGCCGATTGGAAGTTTCTCGACAACAATCGATTTCGAGGGAAATATCTCAAGGTGATACCCAGATTCAACAAGGTTTGGAAGGAGGGGGTCAAAACCTTGATTCTAGACAAGAAAATCGAATTGGGGAATCATCTTTAGGTTGCGAATCATATTCTCAACAGATTGATGGAACAAAAGATGATGCGCAACAGGAAGTGGAGAAGATTGTATCGCAAGGGCGAAATCGCGATGGTCAAAATCCACAAGTTAATCAATCTGTTCAAAATCAGCCAAGAAATCCTAATTTTACCAAGGAAAAGGAGATTGATCAACAAAGAAATTCCAATTCTAACACGGACAAGGAGAATACACAACAAAATCCAAGGTCTAATCGAGTTCTTGCTTCTAAGGAGGCAGCATACACTTCTCAAAATCGTCAATCTGGTATTCTCTCATCTGAAATTCCTTCTAGTGGTCATAATGTTCAAGGTAATATCGTCTCTACCCAATTTAATCCCAAGAATGATGAATTGGTGACTGTTACTGATAGAACTAACACTGTTTCTGTTAGAAATCTAGATTATCAACATAACTTTCCTAAATTGACTAGTAACTTTGATAGAAATTTACCTAGAATTGGGAATGAGAAACAGGATCCTCCTTCAGGAACTAACAATTTTCCTAAGAAAGATCATATACCTGAACCTGCTCCCTATACAGTTATACAAACTTATGCAGACAGGCTTAGATATAATCAATCCAAACGAGGGGAAAACATTAAGCTAACAGACCCTGAAATTACTACAAAACAAGGTTTACCTGCAGTTTTATATGTCAAAGAGGAAGTAGTTAAAGATCTGGCCTCGACTTGTAAATTCACTTTAATAGGAAAGTTCATCTATACAATGCCTAGAATTGAATTAATAAGAAAAAATTTTATTCTCCAAACACAATTGTCTGGGGGTGTTAAAATAGCCCATTTTAACTCTAGACATGTTTATATAGATCTTGATAATGAATTAGACTACAACATGGTATGGACTAAACAAAGAATGACAATTGCAGGGCAAGTAATGAGAATTCAGGCATGGACTCCAAATTTTACACCTGAGGAAGAAACTCCTTTGGTTCCAATCTGGATCTCCTTGCCTGAATTGCCATGGCATTGCTACAATAAACAGTTTATTACTAGCTTACTCTCACCTATAGGTAGAGTTTTGTATCTTGATTCAGCCTCCATTAACAAAACTAGAGGTAGTCAAGCTAGAGTTAAGGTACAGGTTGATTTAACCAAGGAAAGACCCCCACACATTTGGATGGGATACATAGGTGAAGAAATTACTGATGGAAGGTGGCAAAAGATAGAATATGATAGCATTCCTAACTATTGTTTTTACTGCAAACATCAAGGCCATAAGGAGTCTGATTGTATTGTTAAACAGAGGGATGAGGAAAATAAAAAAAGAAAAGAATTAGAAAAAAACAAAAATAGAAAAGACAATGTTCAACATGTTTCTGCAGATTTACAGAATACTCAGAATTTGGACATTGGTAGAACTGAGATAGACTATCATCAAATACAACAACAAGGTGTTGAAGATCAGCAACAAGGGATTCAAGAAGAATGGCAAATACAAAAGAGAAGGAACAACACTCAACAAGTTAGATTCAACCATGACAGGACTGTATCTCATCAACAACAGTCTCAAACAGGTATGATAACCATTCCTACTAAAAACACATACATTGATCTAGAATCACAGGATCATACACCTGCTGGAGATGGAAGGGATCAATACAATGTCTATCAGCATAATCAAAGACATGGATACACTGAAGGAACTCATATACAGAAGGAAAAAAGAAATAAGCAGTCAAGAGTGGAAAATCAAGTAATTAAAGATCATCAGGCTGATTACCAACTTGTCAATCAAAATACAGCAGGTATTGTATCAATGCTTCACTCCCCTTCAATCCCTTATAGAGATAATGTTGGTGTAGCTGATGGAGGTGAGGTTGGAAGATGTCAGGTGGCTATTAGTTCTCAGCATACTAATTATGATAAAGGAAAAAATAAAGTGGTTGAACAGGGGACCACTAGTTATGTGGAGAAAGAACCCCCTGATAAACAGACTGTTACTATTTCTGATCAAATTAATAAAAATAATAATAAAACTCAAATTACTACTGGTAATGAACCTATTGACCACCAACAAGATAAGAATGTTGATGAGTATAGGGCACCTGATTCTGAAGATGAGTTTGATGTGGAAACTCAATCTTTAGAAGAAGGTATTGAACCAGGAGAGGAATTTACTAACTCTGATCAAATTCATAAGGGTCCTTTGATTCCATCCTCTAATGCTGATGAAATTAGAGATGTAACTGGCAAACAAGGGCTTTCTCCTAGAGGCAGAAAACTTTTAAAACAAAATAAAAATACTAGTACAAGTAAACCTAATACTAGAGCTAGAAGTAGAGGGATTTAATGATTAAGTTCTTATGTTGGAATGTGAGGAGCATAAATACTTTTGGTGCTCTAGAGAGATTGATTAACCTTAGAAAGATTCATAATCTGTCTATGCTGGCTATTTTAGAACCTTTTTCTAATCAAAATCATATAGATTCTTGCAGAATGCAGTTGATCATGAACCATAGTTTTAGTAATACTAATAACAAAATCTGGCTTTTTTGGTCTAATGAGATTAGTTGTGATATTTTGGAAAGTGACCAGCAACAGGTGACTTGTGAAGTGAGGCATGTGAATTGCAGTGAGAAATTCATTATTACCTATGTATATGCTAAATGTAAGGATCAGTTAAGGAAACCACTTTGGGATGTTATGTTAAAGAGATCTGAAACCAGTTACCCTTGGAGTATAATAGGAGATTTCAATGTTATCACATCCACTAGTGAAAAGCTGGGAGGTAGAGAGTATAACATTAATAAGAGTTTGGAGTTTATTAGTATTATTGAGGCATGTGGTTTAGTGGATATGGGCTATCATGGTCAGGATTATACTTGGTGTAATCATAGAAGAGATGGAGCAAGGATTTGGAAAAGACTGGATAGGGGCATGACTAATGATAACTGGATTGAAAAAATGCCTCATTCTAGTATTACTCATCTGCCTTCAGTAGGGTCTGATCATTGCCCTTTATTGATGGAAATAAGTGATATTCATTCTAATACTATTAAATACTTCAAATTTTTAAATTGTTGGACTGAGAATGAATCATTCTTAAACATTGTGGAAAACTGTTGGACAAAGGAAGTGATTGGAAATCCTATGTGGAATTTTCATACAAAGTTAAAAAGGTTAACTAAGACATTGAGAGTTTGGTCAAAAAATGAGTATGGTGATGTATTTGAAAAGGTTAAGATATATGAGGATTTGGTGAATAGTGCTGAAAAGGATATGTTATGTAATCATAGTAATGAAAACATTGAGAAGCTGAATGCTATTAATGCTAAGTATATTAAGTATCTGAAGCTAGAATTTAAAATACTTCAGCAGAAAACTCAGTTACATTGGTTACAAGAGGGAGATGCAAATACCAAATACTTTCATGCTGTGATTAGAGGTAAAAGAAATAGAATGGCTATTCATAAATTACTGGATGACAATGGAAAATGGATTAAAGGGGAAGAAGATATTGCTAAACAGGCTTGTGATTATTATCAAGAGATTTTCACTGGAAAGAATGATAAAATTAATGAAGATATATTGCAATGTCTCAAACCTATGATTACTTCAGAACAAAATGATGATTTAGATAGAATTCCTGATATAGATGAATTGAGAAGGATCATTATGAGTATGAATCCTCATTCAGCACCTGGACCTGATGGATTTGGAGGAAAATTTTATCAAATATGCTTTGATATCATCAAAGATGATCTATTGGCTGTTGTTAAATATTTTTATAATGGTAATAGTATACCTAGATATATGACTCATGCTTGTCTTACCTTACTTCCAAAAACTGATCACCCCTGCAGACTAAAAGATTTCAGACCTATTAGCCTTAGCAACTTTGCTAATAAGATCATTTCAAAGATCCTTAGTACAAGATTGGCTGATATACTACCTGGTATTATTTCTGAAAATCAATCAGGTTTTGTCAAAGGGAGAAGTATTGCTGAGAATATTTTGTTGGCTCAGGAAATAATTCATGGTATTAAAAAGCCAAAAGAAGGTAGTAATGTAGTTATCAAATTAGATATGGTTAAAGCTTATGATAGAGTTTCATGGAATTATACTTGTTTGGTGTTAAGGAGATTGGGGTTTAGTGAAGTTTTTATTGATAGAGTTTGGAGGATAATGAGTAACAATTGGTACTCTGTGGTAATAAATGGTAAGAGGCATGGATTTTTTCAATCTAAGAGGGGACTTAAACAAGGTGATCCATTATCTCCAGCACTTTTTATTTTAGGTGCTGAAGTTTTGTCTAGACAGCTTAATAATCTTTATCAAAACCATCAGTATAAAGGTTTTCACATGGAAAGAAATGGTCCTCAAATTAATCACCTTAGTTTTGCAGATGATATCATTATATTTGCTTCTACTGATAGTGATTCACTACATCAGATTATGAAAACTATTGAAGTATATGAACAAGTTTCTGATCAGAAGGTAAATAAGGATAAAAGTTTCTTTATGGTGACATCTAATACTGATTATGACACTATTGAGGAAATAAAGAGGGCTACTGGTTTTGATAAGAAGAGCAGTCCTATTAAATACCTTGGATGTCCCTTATACATTGGAGGGCAAAGGATAGTTTATTATTCAGATATGGTTGAAAAGGTGATCAAAAAAATTGCAGGCTGGCATTCTAAAATTTTAAATTTTGGGGGCAAAATTACTCTGGTAAAACATGTATTACAATCTATCCCTATTCATACACTAGCAACTATTTCACCTCCTAAAACTACTTTAAATTGTATCAAGAAGATTATTGCTGATTTCTTTTGGGGTATAGATAAAGATGGTAAGAAATATCATTGGTCATCTTGGGAAAATATGGCATATCCAACTAGTGAAGGGGGTATTGGTGTAAGACTATTAGAGGATGTTTGTACAGCTTTTCAATATAAGCAGTGGTGGGATCTTAGAACAAAAAATTCTTTATGGAGTCAATTTCTAAAATCCAAATACTGTCAAAGAGCCAATCCTGTGGCTAAAAAGTATGACACTGGTGATTCATTGGTTTGGAGATATCTAACAAAAAACAGGGACAAAGTGGAACCCTTTATTAAATGGCAAATACATTCTGGTACATGCAGCTTTTGGTGGGATAATTGGTTGGATAATGAAAATCTTGCCAAGCAAAGTGATCAAATATCTAGCTTAAATAACAGTGTGGTAGCAGATTTCATAAAAGAGGGTAAGTGGAATGAAAGTTTAATTAGACAGCATGTGTCACCTTTGTTAATACCTAAGATTTTACAGACATCTTTGTCTTATAATGATAGAAAAAATGATACTGCAATATGGATTCCAACTGAAACAGGCAAGTTTACTATAGCTTCTGCATGGGAATGCATTAGAAAGAAAAAAACTACTCATTTTATTAATAACATTATCTGGCATAAACAATTACCTTTTAAAATAAACTTCTTTATTTGGAGATCTTTAAAAGGTAAATTACCTACGAATGAAATTTTGCAGAAATTTGGTAGAAATATTTCTGAATGTTATTGTTGTTATAGTAAAGGTGCAGATGACATTAACCATATATTGATTAATGGAAATTTTGCTAAATATATTTGGAAGATCTATGCTTCAACACTTGGAATAGTGACAGCAAATGTAAACCTTAAAGACCAACTTCTACATTGGAGGAATCAGAAAGTTTATAATGAGGTACACAAATTGATAATACATATTTTACCTAATGTAATTTGTTGGAATTTATGGAAGAATAGGTGTGCTGTCAAATATGGAAAGAAAAGATCTAGCATACATAAAGTGCAATATGGTATATTCAAGACTGTTATGCAGGTTATTAAAATGGTGTTTCCTAGTATACCTTGGCAATCTAATTGGAATAGACTTATTAACTTAGTAGAACAATGTAAACAGCAATATAAGATAGTGATAGTAAGCTGGAAAAAACCAGCTTTAGACATTTACAAACTTAATACTGATGGTAGTGCTTTACATACTACTTTTAAGATTGGAGGTGGTGGTATTTTAAGGGATCACCAAGGTCAAATTGTTTATGCTTTTTCTATACCTTTTGGTTGTGGTACTAACAACATTGCAGAGATAAAAGCTGCTCTATATGGGCTGGAGTGGTGTGAAGATCATGGATACAAAAGAGTAGAATTGGAGGTTGATTCCGAGCTACTGTGCAAGTGGATCAAGAACACAATACAAATTCCTTGGAGATATGAAGACCTTATCTTACAAATCCAGCAAATAGCTAAGAAAATGGAACAATTTAAGTGTCAGCACATCTATAGAGAAGCAAATAGTACTGCAGACTTACTAGCCAAATGGAGTCACAATTTGGAAATCATTCAACACTTCTACACAACAAGACAACTTGAGGGAGCAATTAAAGGAAGCTATTTACTAGAGAAGATGGGCACACAAAATTTTAGAAGAAGGAAAATCAAGAGAATAAAACATCCACCTTAGTCTTTCAAAGTCTTATACATTATGATATTAGCAATTAGCAATTAGAATAAATCTTTGATGTAAGTTCAAATTTATAGACTCTTCTTTTATTCATGTAAAGGGCGTGTCTCCCTATTTTATGCATTATAGAAATAGTTCCATTATAGTGAGCATCATTTTGTATAAAGGTTGGGTTGACTAATCTTAGTAGATAGGTCAACCCTACACCTTACATATCATAGAAGGTAAGGTTTATGTCCCCCTTCTTGTAAAATTTTGTTGTTAAATGGTAAGGCCTGGGGGTGTTGCTAAGCCCCTGACCCACCTCAAGGGTCGTTTATTAAAAAAAAAAAAAAACCCTAAACCCTAAACCCTAAACCCTAAACCCTAAACCCTAAACCCTAAACCCTAAACCCCATCGCACCCCATTTTCACGAAATTTTTCTCTCTCTAGAATTTCTCTCTCATCACACGCGCTCTCTCACAACGGCTAATAGACCACAATCGCCCAGCGCCTTAACGGCGCGTGGGACGGCGGCTGATGTCAGCTACCCGCCGGAACAACATCCAAAGGAGCGCCTTGAATCAAGCTCCAATCCACAGAGTAACACGCACTCAGAACTACACTTGAACGCCTCGAAATCGCAGGGGAAAGATGCGATGGAAACTGTGGTTGGTGATAGGCTGTTCGTAGAAGATCGCGAAAATATGTCCTCAAGGAATTCTGGTAGGAATCAAGACGAACAAAGTAGAGAAATGAATTCTCCGCATCAAGATCTATTAACTGGTCAAAAATTAGCAGATTCCACCGTCTTAATCGCTCAGAAGCACAAGGAGAATTTTAGCGAAATCGCGACTGAATCGTCGGAGATGCGCCTTCGTCTTCGAGCGACTTCCGGTCAAATTCGAAATAGTTTGACTACTGGGGTTTGTTCTCCAACGGAAGAGGAATCTGTTGAACCAAATTTGAGGCAAATAGATGGCGACCTCGCCGGCGGCGAAAACTCCGGCCACGCTGCAACTTCGAACATCGGAATTAATGGCGTCTCAACAAAAAAGCAAGCTTCTCAGGAGCAAAGGACTCCAGTAACGACCTCACTTCACAAGGCTGAGGGAGAAATCCACGAAAACAATAACATCCATGCTCAAACCACTCACAAACGACATGAACAGCTTCAGAAATTGGAAAATGCTGGCGAATATTCAAGCTGTAATCGAAATGAGACAAAGAATAATCAAGAACATTCTACACCAGTCAGGGAAGGAAAGGTTACTGAAGCCAACAAAAAACAGGGGGAGGAGTTGGTTGATCAACAAAACAACAACATGGAAGACATGAGCATTCAATCAACAAGCTCAAATGATGCAAACTCTAAATTCTCTTTTGCTACAGCAGATAATTCACCTCAGCTAACACCTAAATTGTTTGCAGATGCTACGCCAAGAATGCATACCAAAAATGGAATTGGACAAGAGCACACAAGGGGGACTACCAATCATCCAAAGAAAAAGGATCACCAACCTGAAGAAGCCTGCAACAGGATAGAGGGAGCAAAATCCATTCCAATACCAGAAAACACCATCAAACAGCCTGAGCAAGCAATACAAATTCATAAACAGGAAGCACGCATTGGTGGCAACACAAAGGATCAGGCTAAAGAGACATATCACAACAATTTCCCCAAGATTTCTAACAACTTCTCAAGGTATGACCACAACTCCCAAAGTGATAAAATTAACAAACAAGAGGTGCCATTCAATCATGTTAGTAGTAGACAAACTTCTAACCAACAACAGGGTCAACAAGTTAGGAATAATGCCAACACTGATGCAAATACAGAACCTGCTCCCTACACAGTGATTCAATCCTTTGCTGCAAGACTTAGATATAATCAGGCTCAAAATGAAATTCCTATTAGTCTAAATGAGCCTATTCACACAACTAGGCAAGGATTACCTGCAGTCCTGATAGATGAAAATGACTACTATGTGAAGTTAGCTGAAATTTGTAAGTACACTCTTATAGGGAAGTTTACAAACACTATGCCTAGAATGGAACAAGTGAGAAAGAGTTTTATTCAACAAACTCAATTGATGGGAGGTGTTAAGATCACACATTTTAATTCTAGACATGTGTATATTGACCTAGACAATGAACTAGACTATCAAACTGTTTGGACTAAGCTGAAAATGACCATTGAGGGACAGGCCATGAGAATACAAGCCTGGACCCCAGATTTTACACCTGAAGAAGAAACACCTATTGTGCCTATATGGGTGTCTATACCAGGGTTGCCTTGGCATTGTTACAACAAAGTATTCCTTAAGACCATCTTGGAAAGTATTGGGAAAGTTCTGTTCTTAGATTCACCTACTTCACAAAGAACTAGGGGTAGCACTATTAGAGTGAAAGTCCAAGTAGATCTCACCAAGGAGAGACCTTCCCATGTTTGGTTGGGTTTTAAAAATGCTAACCCCAACAAAGGAAGGTGGCTGAAGGTGGAGTATGAGAGCATCCCTAGCTACTGTTTCTATTGTAGACACCAAGGGCATAAGAATGAAGAGTGCACTATTAAAAGAAGGGATGAGGAAATTAGGAAAAAAAAGGAGATGGAAGAAGGCAAAAACTGTAAAGAAACAGGTGCAGGAAACATTCAGGAGCAAGGAAAAGGCACAAGAGAGGAACATGTAAGTGATATGAATCAAACAAAGACTCAAATAACCAAGCCACAACAAAGAAATGGTACTCAAGTGCAGGCTGAACAGAGGCAGCAAGGAGAGACAAATGAGGAGCAATGGCAAACACAAAAGAAAAAACACCAAAAACAACAGGAACATGTCAACTCCAAAGCTGTATGGAGACCAGTCACCCCACCAATGCAAGCAACCAATGGAAACAATCGACAAGAACAAACAACTACAGGTATAAATGTACTCCCAACTCAAAATATTTTCTCACATCTTGAAGTGCAGGAAATCCAGGACAAGCAACAAACTGGGAAACAGGTTTCAAAGGAAGCAGCAAATGCAAGCAGTACAAGCCAAAATGTCACTCTACAAGCTATTGATACAAATAGCAAGAAGAGCTCAGGTATTGACTTATCTCTCCCAAGTCCCAAAACCCCCATTTTAATTAATGTTAAGACTGGTCATACTGTGGAAGTTTGTGGAGGTATGGATGGGGGGAGCAAGGAGATACCCATTAACTTGCAGGAAGGGGTTACCAAAGGGGGGAGTTTGCCTCATGTTATGCATGAGGGGTTGGATGACCATAGGATTGACTATAGAGACCCTAAGGATACCAATAATTCTGTCAAACAACAGGTTCAACCTCTTCAGCAACAACTTCACAATAGAGACAGCTCCAAACAGTCTACTAAGGAAAAAACAGTGCAACAACAAAGCCAGAAAAAAGATGAAACTGATCTGGAGGAAAAAAGTGGTAATATGACTGCTGAAAACACTTCTAAGAGAAGAAACAAGCCTAGCAAACAGAAAAGGGATGCTGAAAAAAGAAGGCAAAGTAAACAGCAAGACAAGGTTAATGAAAATGTCAAAGAGATGGGGGAGGAAACATGTAATAAATTTGTAATGGTGGATGACAATCATGGATTAGATATCCCTCCACTACAAATTCAATACATGACTCCAAGCACAGCAGAACAGCAATATAAACAGAGGAATAGAAATCAGGAAGTACAGCAGCCTATGGAGGATGAATATGCTGTGATTAACTCTGAAGATGAGATGATGGAGGATGAACACCTCTTAGATGACAGTGATGATAATGATGAGACTAGTGAGGCCCTTATTAGGGCCTTCAGCCCATCTAAGGATCAGACAATAGAAAAGGAGAAACAACAGGTTACTCAGAACCAGTGTCTATCCCCAAGGAGCTTTCAACAGGATAAATTCCACTTCACCAAACAAGATGCCAATACTGTCACTTCTGGCAGACCTAATACTAGGTTGTTCTCATCCAAATCTTCCCAATGATTAGTACACTCATATGGAATGTGAGGGGGATTAACACTCAAGGTGTCCTGGAAAGACTTAAAATACTCAAGAAAATGCACCACCTCTCTGTTATAACTATCCTGGAACCTTTCTCTACCAGTACCAATATTCAAAGTTTTCAACTGCAATTGAACATGGATAATGCTATTAGTAATTGTAATAGTAAAATTTGGGTTTTTTGGAATAGTGATATTGATTGTAATATTCTTGATGAAGATGAACAACAAATCACTTGTGACATGAAACACAATGAGTTACAATACAAATTTACTTATACCTTTATCTATGCAAAATGCAAAGAATACCTAAGGAGACCTTTATGGGAGAAATTAATCCATCAGGCTTATATAAATGTCAATCCTTGGTGTGCAGTGGGGGACTACAATGTTATTTCTGATGTGGAAGAAAAACTAGGAGGTCTGCCCTATAATATGAGGAAGAGTATGGACTTCATTGCTACCATTGAAGCTTGTGGTTTGGTTGACATAGGCTTTAGTGGTCACAAGTATACTTGGTCTAATAAAAGGGGTATTACCAATAGAATTTGGAAGAGACTTGATAGAGCTTTGGTTGATGATCTATGGTTAGAGAGAATGCCTCAAACAACCATCACTCATTTATCAACTACTGGTTCAGACCACTGTCCCTTACTGATGGAAATGGTATCCAATGAATCTGAGCACATCAAATATTTTAGATTTCTTAACTGTTGGGTTGACAATCCTAATTTTTTACATACTGTTAAGGAATGTTGGGATAGAACTGTGGAAGGTAATCCAATGTGGAGGTTCCATCAAAAAATGAAGAGACTTTCTAACACCCTTAGTGTGTGGTCTAGAAAGGAATTTGGGGATATATTTCAGAAGGTTAGAATGTATGAGGAACAAGTGCATGATGCGGAAGAAAAATACATCCAAAACCAATCTGAATCAAATAGGAGTACCCTCCATGAACTTAATGCTCAATATCTAAAATTCCTCAAACTTGAAGATACCATATTGAAACAGAAAACCCAGCTACAATGGTTCAAAGATGGGGATTCTAATTCCAAATATTTCCATTCCATTATAAGGGGAAGGAGGAGGAAACTGTTTATTCACAAGATAGTTACTGAAAAAGGAGAATGGTTACAAGGTGAGAATCATATTGCTCGAGAAGCTTGTGAACACTTCAACAACATATTCACTGGAGAAAATATATACATTGATGACCATAATCTGGAGTGTATCCCTAAAATGGTTGATCAAGACCAGAATAACCATCTTACAAGAATTCCAGATATGGATGAACTTAAAGAAGTAGTTTTCTCCATGAATCCCAACTCAGCTGCTGGTCCTGATGGTATGAATGGGTATTTTTTTCAGAAATGTTGGAGCATCATTAAAAATGAACTGTTAGAAGTACTTCAAGCTTTCTTCAGTGGCCAAATGATACCTAAGTACTTCTCTCATTCTTGCATAGTTCTACTTCCAAAAGTGAATAATCCAAACAAACTTACGGAATTTAGGCCTATCAGTCTGAGCAACTTTACGAGTAAGATTATATCCAAACTTGTAAGTTCTAGACTTAGTCCTATCCTTCCATCTTTGATTTCAACCAACCAATCAGGTTTTGTGAAAGGGAGAAGCATTGCAGAAAACATCATGCTTGCTCAGGAAATCATCCACCATCTCAAGAAACCCAACATTGGGAGTAATGTAATTATCAAGCTAGATATGGCAAAAGCTTATGACAGGGTCTCTTGGTCCTACATTTGCCTAGTGCTAAGAAAGATGGGGTTTAATGAAGGTTTCATTGACATGTGTTGGAGAATTATGGCAAACAACTGGTATTCGATCATTATCAATGGCAAAAGGCATGGCTTCTTTCAATCTACTAGAGGTCTTAAACAAGGTGATCCCTTATCTCCGGCCCTATTTATTTTAGGTGCCGAAGTGCTATCGAGATCTCTCAATAGACTCCACCACCATCCGGATTATCAGGGATTTACAATGGAAAAAAGAGGTCCACAAGTGAATCACCTAAGTTTTGCGGATGACATTATCCTATTTACATCTGGAAGGTGCAAAACTCTGGAAATTCTCATGGACACTCTAAAAAAATATGAGAACATCTCAGGACAGCTTATCAATGGAGATAAAAGTCACTTCTTAATTCACCCAAATGCTTTCAATAGCACTAGGGATAGAATTAAGAGGTTAACTGGTTTCAAGCAAAAACAGGGGCCTATCACTTACCTAGGTTGCCCTTTATTTGTCGGCAGACCTAGGAATGTTTATTTCTCTAATCTCATTAACAAGGTGATTTCTAGAATAACAGGTTGGCAAACTAAGCAACTCAGTTTTGGTGGGAAGGCTGTGTTATCAAAACATGTCCTTCAAGCACTTCCTATACATCTTCTAACTGCTGTAACCCCTCCAAATACCATCATCAAACAGATTCAAATGCTTATTGCGGATTTTTTCTGGGGATGGCAGAACAATAGGAGAAAATATCACTGGTCATCTTGGAAGAATCTTAGTTATCCATATGAGGAAGGGGGAATTGGAATGAGAAATCTACATGACATTTGCAAATCTTTCCAATTCAAGCAATGGTGGACATTCCGAACCAAGCATACTTTGTGGGGAGATTTTCTGAAAGCTAAGTATTGCCAAAGATCTAACCCGGTAAGTAAAAAATGGGATACAGGTGAATCCATAGCTTGGAAACACATGCTTGCTACAAGACAGCAGGGGGAACAGTACATACAATGGCAACTCAACTCAGGAAATTGTTCTTTTTGGTGGGACAATTGGTTGGGCACAGGGTCACTGGCTCAACATACCAACAGAAACATCAGATTCAACAATAGCAAAGTGGCTGATTTTTGGGAAAATGGCAATTGGAACTGGAGGAAATTGGAAGAACAGGCTCCAACAACTCATTTAACCAATATCATGGCCACAGCAATTCCCTCACAGCAGCAAAAGCCAGACCAGGCTGTTTGGAGATTGGATAGCCATGGCAAATTCAGCTGTCATTCAGCATGGGAGGAGATAAGAAGCAAAAAGCCTAAGAACAGATTCTTCAATCTCTTATGGCATAACTCTATTCCTTTTAAAGCATCTTTTCTCTTATGGAGAGCCATAAAACGTAAACTCCCAACTAATGAAAAATTGACTAACATTGGCATTGAGCCATCACATTGTTTTTGTTGCATTGACAGAGCAGGGATGGATAGCATTGAACATATATTCAATTCAGGTCAGTTCGCAAGTAGAGTATGGAGCTTCTTTGCAGCAAGTGCAGGGCTGGAAATAGAACAACCATCAATACAGGCGAGGCTGAGGCAGTGGTGGGCTGTAAGACCACGAAATTCAGGCCATCAGTTAATGTTGCAGGCTACTCCAATCTTCGTTTGCTGGAACTTATGGAAGAACAGATGCGCATGCAAATATGGAGGCAAAGCAACAAACATCAGTAGAGTTAAATACGCAATCTACAAGGACACCTTCAAGATGCTGAAAAATTCTTTCCCACACATTCAGTGGCCGGCAAATTGGACAGCTCTCATTCAAAAGATTGAAAACTGCAAACATGACATCAAAGTACACAAGGTAGGCTGGAATAAACCTCCGGAAGATTGGGTCAAGATAAACACAGACGGAAGCGCTCTCAACAACCCAGGGAAGATAGGAGCTGGAGGTATTATCAGAGACAAAGATGGCAAACTTCTGATGGCGTTTGCAGTTCCACTCGGCGAGGGTTCGAACAACAAGGCTGAAGTGGAGGCGGCACTGTTTGGACTGCAATGGGCAACACAATTGGGACATACAAACATTATTATGGAATTAGACTCTCAAATAGTAGTGCAATGGATAGCAAAGAAAACAGTCCATCACTGGAGTGTTACAAATCAATTAGAGAGGATCCAACAACTCATTCAGCAGACTCAGCAGTTCAAGTGTGATCATATATTTCGAGAAGCAAATTGGGTAGCAGATTCACTCTCCAAACATAGCCATGGTACATCAAGTCTTCAACTATACTTCAACAGCAATCAAATGCCCAAGGAAGCTCAGGCCTACTACCAGATGGACCTTTTGAATATGCCTAGTTTTCGAAGAAAAAAGACTAAGAAGATTTTTGATCCCCCTTAATGTAATTAATTACCTTTTCAACTTGGCTATATTCAAATAGTATAGCTACTTTGAATAGGAATTGTTAGGTTTACATAGGTTATTTTGTAAAGGGAGAGTCTCCCTAATTTATGCTTTCTAGATATTTTGTAATGAGAGGAGTCCTCTCCTTAGGTTCTTAATATTTAGGTTGCATCATGACTTGTACGGGGAGGAGTTGACATTCCTTGGAAAGTCGACTCCAAACCACCTTAGGATGGAGGTTAGGTTTATGCCCCCCTCCTTGTATTTTTATTTTGTTATTAATGTTAAGGCCTGGGGGTGTCGCTCAGCCCCTACCCCTACAAGGGTTATTCAACTAAAAAAAAAAAAAAAAAAAAAAAAAACCCTAACCCTAAACCCTAAACCCTAAACCCTTAACCCTAAACCCTAAACCCTAAACCCTAAACCCTAAACCCTAAACCCTAAACCCTAAACCCTAAACCCTAAACCCTAAACCCTAAACCCTAAACCCTAAACCCTAAACCCTAAACCCTAAACCCTAAACCCTAAACCCTAAACCCTAAACCCTAAACCCTAAACCCTAAACCCTAACCCTAAACCCTAAACCCTAAACCCTAAACCCTAACCCTGTGAATAATCCAAACAAACTTACGGAATTTAGGCCTATCAGTCTGAGCAACTTTACGAGTAAGATTATATCCAAACTTGTAAGTTCTAGACTTAGTCCTATCCTTCCATCTTTGATTTCAACCAACCAATCAGGTTTTGTGAAAGGGAGAAGCATTGCAGAAAACATCATGCTTGCTCAGGAAATCATCCACCATCTCAAGAAACCCAACATTGGGAGTAATGTAATTATCAAGCTAGATATGGCAAAAGCTTATGATAGGGTCTCTTGGTCCTACATTTGCCTAGTGCTAAGAAAGATGGGGTTTAATGAAGGTTTCATTGACATGTGTTGGAGAATTATGGCAAACAACTGGTATTCGATCATTATCAATGGCAAAAGGCATGGCTTCTTTCAATCTACTAGAGGTCTTAAACAAGGTGATCCCTTATCTCCGGCCCTATTTATTTTAGGTGCCGAAGTGCTATCGAGATCTCTCAATAGACTCCACCACCATCCGGATTATCAGGGATTTACAATGGAAAAAAGAGGTCCACAAGTGAATCACCTAAGTTTTGCGGATGACATTATCCTATTTACATCTGGAAGGTGCAAAACTCTGGAACTTCTCATGGACACTCTAAAAAAATATGAGAACATCTCAGGACAGCTTATCAATGGAGATAAAAGTCACTTCTTAATTCACCCAAATGCTTTCAATAGCACTAGGGATAGAATTAAGAGGTTAACTGGTTTCAAGCAAAAACAGGGGCCTATCACTTACCTAGGTTGCCCGTTATTTGTCGGCAGACCTAGGAATGTTTATTTCTCTAATCTCATTAACAAGGTGATTTCTAGAATAACAGGTTGGCAAACTAAGCAACTCAGTTTTGGTGGGAAGGCTGTGTTATCAAAACATGTCCTTCAAGCACTTCCTATACATCTTCTAACTGCTGTAACCCCTCCAAATACCATCATCAAACAGATTCAAATGCTTATTGCGGATTTTTTCTGGGGATGGCAGAACAATAGGAGAAAATATCACTGGTCATCTTGGAAGAATCTTAGTTATCCATATGAGGAAGGGGGAATTGGAATGAGAAATCTACATGACATTTGCAAATCTTTCCAATTCAAGCAATGGTGGACATTCCGAACCAAGCATACCTTGTGGGGAGATTTTCTGAAAGCTAAGTATTGCCAAAGATCTAACCCGGTAAGTAAAAAATGGGATACAGGTGAATCCATAGCTTGGAAACACATGCTTGCTACAAGACAGCAGGGGGAACAGTACATACAATGGCAACTCAACTCAGGAAATTGTTCTTTTTGGTGGGACAATTGGTTGGGCACAGGGTCACTGGCTCAACATACCAACAGAAACATCAGATTCAACAATAGCAAAGTGGCTGATTTTTGGGAAAATGGCAATTGGAACTGGAGGAAATTGGAAGAACAGGCTCCAACAACTCATTTAACCAATATCATGGCCACAGCAATTCCCTCACAGCAGCAAAAGCCAGACCAGGCTGTTTGGAGATTGGATAGCCATGGCAAATTCAGCTGTCATTCAGCATGGGAGGAGATAAGAAGCAAAAAGCCTAAGAACAGATTCTTCAATCTCTTATGGCATAACTCTATTCCTTTTAAAGCATCTTTTCTCTTATGGAGAGCCATAAAACGTAAACTCCCAACTAATGAAAAATTGACTAACATTGGCATTGAGCCATCACATTGTTTTTGTTGCATTGACAGAGCAGGGATGGATAGCATTGAACATATATTCAATTCAGGTCAGTTCGCAAGTAGAGTATGGAGCTTCTTTGCAGCAAGTGCAGGGCTGGAAATAGAACAACCATCAATACAGGCGAGGCTGAGGCAGTGGTGGGCTGTAAGACCACGAAATTCAGGCCATCAGTTAATGTTGCAGGCTACTCCAATCTTCGTTTGCTGGAACTTATGGAAGAACAGATGCGCATGCAAATATGGAGGCAAAGCAACAAACATCAGTAGAGTTAAATACGCAATCTACAAGGACACCTTCAAGATGCTGAAAAATTCTTTCCCACACATTCAGTGGCCGGCAAATTGGACAGCTCTCATTCAAAAGATTGAAAACTGCAAACATGACATCAAAGTACACAAGGTAGGCTGGAATAAACCTCCGGAAGATTGGGTCAAGATAAACACAGACGGAAGCGCTCTCAACAACCCAGGGAAGATAGGAGCTGGAGGTATTATCAGAGACAAAGATGGCAAACTTCTGATGGCGTTTGCAGTTCCACTCGGCGAGGGTTCGAACAACAAGGCTGAAGTGGAGGCGACACTGTTTGGACTGCAATGGGCAACAGAATTGGGACATACAAACATTATTATGGAATTAGACTCTCAAATAGTAGTGCAATGGATAGCAAAGAAAACAGTCCATCACTGGAGTGTTACAAATCAATTAGAGAGGATCCAACAACTCATTCAGCAGACTCAGCAGTTCAAGTGTGATCATATATTTCGAGAAGCAAATTGGGTAGCAGATTCACTCTCCAAACATAGCCATGGTACATCAAGTCTTCAACTATACTTCAACAACAATCAAATGCCCAAGGAAGCTCAGGCCTACTACCAGATGGACCTTTTGAATATGCCTAGTTTTCGAAGAAAAAAGACTAAGAAGATTTTTGATCCCCCTTAATGTAATTAATTACCTTTTCAACTTGGCTATATTCAAATAGTATAGCTACTTTGAATAGGAATTGTTAGGTTTACATAGGTTATTTTGTAAAGGGAGAGTCTCCCTAATTTATGCTTTCTAGATATTTTGTAATGAGAGGAGTCCTCTCCTTAGGTTCTTAATATTTAGGTTGCATCATGACTTGTACGGGGAGGAGTTGACATTCCTTGGAAAGTCGACTCCAAACCACCTTAGGATGGAGGTTAGGTTTATGCCCCCCTCCTTATATTTTTATTTTGTTATTAATGTTAAGGCCTGGGGGTGTTGCTCAGCCCCTACCCCTACAAGGGTTATTCAACAAAAAAAAAAAACCCTAACCCTAAACCCTAAACCCTAAACCCTAAACCCTAACCCTAAACCCTAAACCCTAAACCCTAAACCCTAAACCCTATCGCTTTCTCATTTCACGGAAATTTTCTCTCTCTAAAAATTTTCTCTCTCTAAAAAAATTTTCTCTCTCTAAAAATTTTGCAAGGTGTTCGTCGTAAGAATTAGTTAATCAGCTAATTTCCTGGAAAATTGTGAGTTGTAATGGATGGAAATCCAGTGGATGAGCGTGTTAAGCCACCAGATCCTCCGATAGAAACTGGAAATCCAATAATTCATTCGCAAATCCACGAAGTGACGGATTCTGCATCATCTTCCTCGTCGCAAAGGAAGGAAGAAGCGATCCAGGTAGCGACGATAGAGGCTAACATCGATGCTTCACGTCACAACACTGAAAAAGATTACAATCTTAATCGTAAAGAAGGCGCAATTGAAAGTGGCGAAGAACAGATGGGCGATGGAAAAATCGCATCGCAAGCAGCGGCGGCAAAATCGAGCTCAACACCAGTTCATTCGTATGATAATCGACAAAAATCGCACAATCTAGGTCGCGATTCACATATTCAACAGATTGGTGGAGCAAAAGATGATAGATTAGTTGATTTACGACTGGGAGGTGAGAAGATCGATTCGCAAGGAAGGGAACAACAATTTAGTGATGGTCAACATCAACAGGTGAATCGATCTGTTACAAATCAACAAAGAAATTTCAATTTCAATAAAGAAAAAGATATGGAACAACAAAATCCAAGGACTACACGAATTCTTGCTTCTAAGGATGCTGTTCATCCTTATCAAATTCGTCAATCTGGTATGCCTTCTTCTGAAATTCCTGTTAGAGCTAATAATGGGCAAGGTAATCTAGTTTCTACCAATTTCAACTCCAAGAATGATAGCTTGGTGAATATTACTGATAGAATTAACATTGATTCTGTTAGAAATCTTGATTATCAACAAAATTTTCCTAAAGTGTCTAGTAATTTTGATAGACCTTTACCTCGAACTAAGAATGCAAATCATGATCCTTCTTCAGAAACTAACACTTTCAATAAGAAGGACCAAATACCTGAACCTGCCCCTTATACTGTCATTCAAACATATGCTGATAGACTTAGATATAATCAATCCAAGAAAGGGGAGAGCATTAAGCTTACTGAACCTGAGATTACTACTAAGCAAGGACTCCCAGCTGTGTTATATGTTAAGGAAGAAGTAGTTAAAAACCTAGCTGCTACCTGTAAATTCACTTTGATAGGAAAATTCATCTATACCATGCCTAGAATTGAGTTAATTAGGAAAAATTTTATATTACAAACTCAATTGTCTGGGGGAGTTAAAATAGCTCACTTTAATTCAAGACATGTCTACATTGATCTTGATAATGAATTAGACTATAATATGGTATGGACTAAACAAAGAATGACTATAGCAGGTCAAGTAATGAGAATCCAAGCCTGGACACCTAATTTTACACCTGAGGAAGAAACACCCCTAGTTCCAATATGGATTTCATTGCCTGAATTGCCATGGCATTGTTACAATAAACAATTCATTACTAGTCTTCTTTCACCCATAGGTAGAGTTTTGTATCTTGATTCTGCCTCTATTAATAAAACAAGAGGGAGTCAAGCTAGAGTTAAAGTGCAAGTGGACTTAACAAAGGACAGACCCCCTCACATTTGGATGGGGTATATAGGTGAAGATATTACTGATGGGAGGTGGCAAAAGATTGAGTATGATAGTATTCCAAATTACTGTTTTTATTGCAAACATCAAGGTCACAAGGAGTCTGACTGTATTATAAAACAAAGGGATGAGGAAAATAAAAAAAGAAAAGAGTTAGATAAAAACAAGAATAGGAAAGACATTGCTCAAACTGTCCATGCAGAATTACAGATTGATCAGAACAAGGAAACTGGTAGAAATGAGCCAGATTACAATCAACCAAGACAGCAAGGTGATGAAACTCAGCAGCATGGTATGCAAGATACATGGCAAACACAAAGAAGAAAGAATAACAATCAACAAGTTAGATTCAACAATGAAAAGACTGTTCACCAAGCACAGCAATTTCAAGCAGGTATAATTAATATCCCTACTAAAAACACCTATATTGATCTTGAATCACAGGAACTAACACCTGCTGGAGAAGTAATGGAGCAACACAATGATCAAGTGCATGAACAAAGTAATGCATATTCAGAAAGAGCTCATGTACAGCAGGAAAAAAGAAATAAACAACCAAGGTTGGAAAGTCAGGCCACTAATACTCAACAAGTGGTTTATCATCAAGCAAATATTAATAAATCAGGTATTGACTCAATGCTCCCCTCCCCTGCAGCCCTTTGTAGTGACAATATTGGAGTAGCTGATGGAGGTGAGGTTGGAAGAGGTCAGGTGGATAATAGGTCTCAACATACTAGATTTGATAAAGGCAAAGATAAAGTTTTTGAATATGGGGAATGTAGCAATGTTGCAAAAGAACCCCCTGATAAAAATATTCATAATCCTCTTCTACAGACTAATTTAAAAAATAATAATAAAAATCCTTCTACTTCTGGTAATGTCCCTACTGATCATCAAAGTAATTTTGATGAGTATAGGGAGCCTGATTCTGAAGATGAGTATGATGTGGATACTCAATCTTTAGGAGAGGGTATAGAACCAGGAGAGGAACTTAACACTTCTGACCAAATTCAAAAAGATCCTATGTTACAGCCTTCTAATGTAGATGAAATTAGAGATGTAACTGGCAAACAGGGTCTATCACCTAGAGGAAGAAAGCTTGTGAAGCAAAATAAACTTACTAGTACTAGTAAACCTAATACTAGAGCTAGAAGTAGAGGAATTTAATGATTAAGTTTTTATGTTGGAATGTTAGGAGTATCAATACTTTTGGTGCTCTTGAGAGGCTGATTAATCTCAAAAAACTTCATAATATTTCTATGATGGCTATTTTAGAACCTTTTTCCAGTTATGATCATATAGATGCTTACAGACTTCAATTACTCATGGATCATAGTTATAGTAATTCTAATAACAAAATTTGGCTTTTTTGGTCTAATGAAATTACTTGTGATATCCTGGAAAGTGATCAACAACAGGTGACTTGTGAGGTTAGACATGAAACTTGCAGGGAGAAATTCAACATGACTTATGTTTATGCTAAGTGTAAGGATCAGTTGAGAAAACCTCTTTGGGATGTTATGCTAAAGAGATCTGAAAGTATGAATCCTTGGTGTGTATTAGGGGATTTTAATGTTATAACTTCTACTAGTGAGAAACTGGGTGGTAGAGATTATAACATAAACAAGAGTTTGGAATTTATTAGTATTATTGAGGCTTGTGGATTAGTAGACATGGGTTATTATGGTCAAAATTATACATGGTGTAATCATAGGAGGGATGGTGCAAGAATTTGGAAAAGATTGGATAGAGGTATGACTAATGATAAATGGATTGACATAATGCCTCATTCTAGTATTACTCATCTTCCTTCAATTGGATCTGATCATAGTCCTTTATTAATGGAAATTGGTGATATTCAATCCAACATTATTAAATATTTTAGATTTCTGAATTGTTGGACTGAAAATGATTCTTTTTTATCAACTGTGGAACAATGTTGGAATAGAGCTGCCACTGGAAATCCTATGTGGATTTTACATACAAAATTGAGGAGATTAACTAATACCTTGAGAAATTGGTCAAAACAGGAATATGGTGATGTTTTTGAAAGGGTAAAACACTATGAGGAGCTGGTAAAACAAGCTGAAAATGATATGGTCCTCAATAATTGTGTTGAAAATAGAGAAAAGTTGAATGCTGTGAATGCTAATTATATTAAATTTTTGAAGGTTGAATATAATGTTCTCCAGCAGAAAACTAAGTTACATTGGCTAAAAGAGGGTGATGCAAACACCAAATATTTTCATGCTTTGATTAGAGGTAAAAGAAATAGAATGGCTATTCATAAGTTGATGGATGACAGTGGGAACTGGATTAATGGAGAAGAACAGATTGCCAGACATGCTTGTGATTATTATGAGGAGATTTTTACTGGTAAGAATGAGAAAATTAAGGAAGAAACTCTTCAGTGTATCAATACTTCAATCACTCAAGAACAAAATAAGAAGTTAGATAGGCTGCCTAATGAAGATGAGTTGAGAAAGATCATAATGAGTATGAATCCTAATTCTGCACCTGGTCCGGATGGTTTTGGAGGAAAATTTTACCAAAGTTGCTTTGGTATTATAAAAAATGATCTGTTGGCTGCTGTTAAGTACTTTTATAGTGGTAACCCTATGCCAAAATATATGACTCACTCTTGTCTCATATTACTGCCTAAAGTAGACCATCCCTGTAAAATTAAGGAGTTCAGACCTATAAGCCTTAGTAATTTTTCCAATAAAATCATCTCTAAGATTATGAGCACTAGATTGGCATCCATTTTACCTTGTATTGTTTCAGAAACTCAATCAGGTTTTGTAAAAGGAAGGAACATTTCTGAGAACATTTTGTTGGCTCAGGAAATTATTCATGGGATTAAGAAACCAAGAGAAGGTAGTAATGTAGTCATTAAACTGGACATGGAGAAAGCATATGATAGAGTTTCATGGAATTATACTTGCATTGTGTTAAGAAAAATGGGATTTAGTGAATTGTTTATTGATAGAGTGTGGAGGATTATGAGTAATAATTGGTACTCTATAGTCATTAATGGGAAGAGACATGGATTTTTTCATTCTAAGAGAGGACTTAAACAAGGTGATCCATTGTCTCCAGCATTATTTATTTTAGGTGCTGAAGTTCTTTCAAGACAGCTTAGTCTTCTATACCAAAATAAGTTGTACAGAGGATTTTATATGGAAAACAATGGTCCCCAAATTAACCATCTTAGCTTTGCTGATGATATAATTATTTTTACCTCTACTGATAGTAACTCTCTTAATCTCATTATGAAGACTATTGAAGAATATGAAGAAGTGTCTGATCAGAAAGTAAATAAACTCAAAAGTTTCTTTATGGTAACCTCTAATACTAGTCAAGATACCATAGAGGAAATCAAAAGGGCTACTGGTTTTAGTAGAAAATACAGCCCTATCAATTATCTTGGATGTCCTTTGTATATTGGTAGGCAAAGGATTATATATTACTGTGAGATGATTGATAAGGTGATAAAAAAAATTGCAGGTTGGCATTCAAAAATGTTAAATTTTGGAGGCAAAACTACCTTAGTGAAGCATGTATTGCAATCCATTCCAATTCATACACTTGCTGCTATTTCACCTCCCAAAACTACTTTAAATAGTATTAAAAAGGTAATGGCTGATTTCTTTTGGGGTATAGATAAAGATGGTAAGAAATACCATTGGTCTTCATGGGAGAATATGGCTTATCCTATTATGGAAGGAGGCATTGGAGTGAGAAGGCTTGAAGATATATGTACTGCTTTTCAATATAAGCAGTGGTGGAATTTTAGAACCAAAAACTCTTTGTGGAGTCTTTTTATAAAAGCCAAGTATTGTCAAAGAGCCAATCCTGTGGCCAAAAAATATGACACTGGTGATTCTATAGTCTGGAGATATCTTACTAGAAATAGAACTAAGGTGGAATCTCTCATTAAATGGCATATTCATTCAGGTAATAGCAGCTTTTGGTGGGATAACTGGTTAGATAATGAATCTATTGCCTATCATTGTGATCATATTTCTAGTATTAACAACAGTGTTGTAGCTGATTTCTTAAAGGATGGTAAATGGAATGAAAGTTTACTTAGACAGCATGTTCCATCTTTGTTGATACCCAAGATTTTGCAAACTAATTTCAATTATAAAGATGGGAAAAAGGATACTGCAAGTTGGATGCCTACTGAATCTGGTAACTTTACTATTGCATCTGCATGGGAGTGTATTAGAAAGAAGAGACATATAGACCCTATTAATAACTTAATATGGCATAAACACTTACCTTTTAAAATATCCTTCTTTATTTGGAGAGCTTTAAAAGGTAAGTTACCTACTAATGAAATTTTGCAGAAATTTGGAAAAGATATTTCAGATTGTTATTGTTGTCACAGTAAAGGCAAAGATGACATTAATCACATATTGATTAATGGCAACTTTGCTAAATACATATGGAAGTTTCATGCATCCACAGTTGGAGTAGTGCCAGTTAATACTACTTTAAGAGATCAATTACTACACTGGAGGAATCAGCAAGCTACTAATGAGGTATATAAATTATTCATCCATATTATACCTAATATTATTTGTTGGAATCTTTGGAAAAACAGGTGTACAGTCAAATATGGGAAGAAAAGTTCCAGCATACATAGAGTTCAGTATGGAATATTCAAGGATGTTATGCATATTATTAAAACTGTATTTCCTATTATACCATGGCAATCTAGTTGGAATAATCTGATGAATATAATAGAGCATTGTCAACAGCAATATAAAATTGTAATGGTAAGCTGGAATAAGCCAGACTTAGGTATTTACAAATTAAACACAGATGGGAGTGCCCTACAGAATTCAGGTAAGATTGGAGGAGGTGGAATACTAAGAAATCATCAAGGTAAAATAGTTTATGCTTTTTCTTTACCTCTAGGTCTTGGTACTAATAATATTGCAGAGATCAAGGCTGCACTATATGGGCTGGACTGGAGTGAACAACATGGCTACAAAAACATTGAGTTAGAAGTGGATTCAGAGCTGCTGTGCAATTGGATCAATAATACAATCAAGATACCATGGAGATATGAAGAAACTATCCAGCAAATTCAACAAATAGTTAGGAAATTGGATCATTTTCAGTGTCATCACATATACAGAGAAGCAAATTGTACTGCAGACATGCTAGCTAAATGGAGCCACAAGCTGGAAATACTTCAACATTTTTATACAACAACACAACTCAAGGGAGCAATTAGAGGAAGTTATATATTGGAGAAGATGGGTATCCAGAATTTTAGAAGAAGGAAACTCAAGAGAATAAAACATCCTCCCTAGATACAATTTCTATACTTAAGTTGTAATTCTAATGTCATTAAACTTATTCATTGACTGTTTTATTTGGTAGAATAGGTTTATTAATATCATTATCCATGTAAGGGGAGAGTCTCCCTCATTTATGCTTATTAGAAAATGTATTAAGAGAGGAGTCCTCTCTAGGTATTACTTTCTAATTGTGCATCTTATTGTATAAGGGTGTAATTGACTATCTTAGTAGATAAGTCAATTACATACCTACCAAATTTTAGAAGGTAAGGTCAATGCCCCCCTTCTTGTAAAATTTTGTTCATATATATGTTAAGGCCTGGGGTGTTGCTAAGCCCCTGACCCACTCAAAGGGTCGTTTACCAAAAAAAAACCCTAAACCCTAAACCCCAAACCCCAAACCCCAAACCCCGAACCCCGAACCCCAAACCCCGAACCCCGAAACCCCAAACCCCGAACCCGAAACCCGAACCCCGAACCCCGAAACCTGAAACCCGAAACCCGAAACCCCAAACCCCAAACCCCAAACCCCAAACCCTAAACCCTAAACCCTAAACCCTATTGGAGACTTGGTGAACTATTGGAGACTTTAATGTTATCTCCTCTACTCAAGAAAAACTTGGGGGTAGAGAATACAATATGAATAAGAGTCTTGAATTTATTAGTATTATTGAGGCCTGTGGCTTAGTTGATATGGGGTATAATGGTCAGCATTATAAATGGTGTAACCACAGGAAGGATGGTGCTAGAATTTGGAAAAGGTTAGATAGGGGTATGGTTAATGACAAATGGCTTGATAGGATGCCTCAAAGTACTATCACTCATCTTCCTTCAGTTGGATCATATCACTCTCCTTTATTTATGGAAATGTGTCATAATCAGATACCAGTGATTAAATATTTCAAATTCCTCAATTGCTGGACTGAGAATGAAACATTTTTATCAACTGTGGAACAGTGTTGGAACAGACATGTTAGTGGTGATCCAATGTGGATTCTTCAAACAAAATTGAAGAGAACGCTAAAAAAACCCCGAATAAAAAACAATTACCAAAATTAAAAAAACCGCCGGAAAAAAAACAAAAAAAACGGATAAAAATAATTTACCAAAAAAAACAAAGCTACACAAAAAATAAAAAACCCAGATATAAAAAAAACACAAAAAAAAACTGGATAAAAAATTACCAAAAAAAATGCCAAAAAACAGGGATGCAAAAAAAAACTCGCATAAAAAAATTTGACAAAATAAAATAAGCAAAAAAATGCTAAAAAAAGGAGGAAAAAAAAGATGCAAACAAAAAGGACAAAAAAATAAACCCAAAAAAAACAAAAAAAATCGACGCAAAAAAACAGAATAAAAAAATATAATAAAAAAATAACGCAAACCAAAAAAAAAAGAGACAAAAAATTACCCAAAAAAATGAATAAACCCATTTGAGGAACAAATCCTTATGCACAAATTGGGGGAAACGTAAAATTGAACGCGATAAAAGAGTTTTATCATAAAATTGAGTGTCTAACATTAAAATAGACATTCTGAGATGCGTTACCAAGGTACTTCGAACTCAAAAATCTATTTTCTTTTATCAGATTCGTACCAATAAAGAATTACAATTTTCTTAGGTTTGGGGGAAATTTAAAATTGAATGTGATAAAAGACGTTTATTGAAAAATCGGCTCGTCCAAACCGCCATTCGGCAGTTTGATCGCATAGATCTCGAAAAAATATCCAATTTCAAAAAAAAAATCGCCTCAATCGGACATCCGAGTCAAAAGTTATGACCGTTTGAAATTTCACAAATTTACAACTACTTTTTTTGAGTTTCACTCTTTAATTGGGTCAAACTTCAAATGATTGAAACTTTTGCCTCCAATATCCGTTTCACGCGATTTTTTTTTTCTGCATATTTTTTCGAGATCTACGTGGTCAGCTATTTAATATGGTTTAGTTTTTCACAATTTACGAATTCTAAGGAGACACGTTATTCATTTTAACTCTTTAAGCACATGAGAGGCTCTATTTTAACCTAGTTCGTTTTGAGGGTTGTTACATCCACCTCAATTGTTTTTATAGTATGAATAGACAATTCGTAGTTCATTTGTCATTACATTATAATTTATGTTAAAGACTTGGTTTTTAGAGCCTATCAAGGAATCCTTTCTTCAACACCTCTCAATCCATCAGACCCACTTCCACCGTCCTATTACCCATCCAGTGAGTATATCATAGTTGGGCCATTTGGAAGGTCAAACGAGCCCCGGAGCGAGCATACGCCTCATTTTGACGATTTTCGTGTGCTATTGCACACCATTTTTTGGGTGATCGGGATTCCGACGTCAAAAATGCCAAATTTGTTCGTGGACGTCCGTCAAGACGTTGTCTATGCATACGGTTGGCCATCACGGGTTTTCTGGGTCGTTTGGAAGGTCAAACGAGCCCCGGAGCGAGCATACGCCTCATTTTGACGATTTTCGTGTGCTATTGCACACCATTTTTTGGGTGATCGGGATTCCGACGTCAAAAATGCCAAATTTGTTCGTGGACGTCCGTCAAGACGTTGTCTATGCATACGGTTGGCCATCACGGGTTTTCTGGGTCGTTTGGAAGGTCAAACGAGCCCCGGAGCGAGCATACGCCTCATTTTGACGATTTTCGTGTGCTATTGCACACCATTTTTTGGGTGATCGGGATTCCGACGTCAAAAATGCCAAATTTGTTCGTGGACGTCCGTCAAGACGTTGTCTATGCATACGGTTGGCCATCACGGGTTTTCTGGGTCGTTTGGAAGGTCAAACGAGCCCCGGAGCGAGCATACGCCTCATTTTGACGATTTTCGTGTGCTATTGCACACCATTTTTTGGGTGATCGGGATTCCGACGTCAAAAATGCCAAATTTGTTCGTGGACGTCCGTCAAGACGTTGTCTATGCATACGGTTGGCCATCACGGGTTTTCTGGGTCGTTTGGAAGGTCAAACGAGCCCCGGAGCGAGCATACGCCTCATTTTGACGATTTTCGTGTGCTATTGCACACCATTTTTTGGGTGATCGGGATTCCGACGTCAAAAATGCCAAATTTGTTCGTGGACGTCCGTCAAGACGTTGTCTATGCATACGGTTGGCCATCACGGGTTTTCTGGGTCGTTTGGAAGGTCAAACGAGCCCCGGAGCGAGCATACGCCTCATTTTGACGATTTTCGTGTGCTATTGCACACCATTTTTTGGGTGATCGGGATTCCGACGTCAAAAATGCCAAATTTGTTCGTGGACGTCCGTCAAGACGTTGTCTATGCATACGGTTGGCCATCACGGGTTTTCTGGGTCGTTTGGAAGGTCAAACGAGCCCCGGAGCGAGCATACGCCTCATTTTGACGATTTTCGTGTGCTATTGCACACCATTTTTTGGGTGATCGGGATTCCGACGTCAAAAATGCCAAATTTGTTCGTGGACGTCCGTCAAGACGTTGTCTATGCATACGGTTGGCCATCACGGGTTTTCTGGGTCGTTTGGAAGGTCAAACGAGCCCCGGAGCGAGCATACGCCTCATTTTGACGATTTTCGTGTGCTATTGCACACCATTTTTTGGGTGATCGGGATTCCGACGTCAAAAATGCCAAATTTGTTCGTGGACGTCCGTCAAGACGTTGTCTATGCATACGGTTGGCCATCACGGGTTTTCTGGGTCGTTTGGAAGGTCAAACGAGCCCCGGAGCGAGCATACGCCTCATTTTGACGATTTTCGTGTGCTATTGCACACCATTTTTTGGGTGATCGGGATTCCGACGTCAAAAATGCCAAATTTGTTCGTGGACGTCCGTCAAGACGTTGTCTATGCATACGGTTGGCCATCACGGGTTTTCTGGGTCGTTTGGAAGGTCAAACGAGCCCCGGAGCGAGCATACGCCTCATTTTGACGATTTTCGTGTGCTATTGCACACCATTTTTTGGGTGATCGGGATTCCGACGTCAAAAATGCCAAATTTGTTCGTGGACGTCCGTCAAGACGTTGTCTATGCATACGGTTGGCCATCACGGGTTTTCTGGGTCGTTTGGAAGGTCAAACGAGCCCCGGAGCGAGCATACGCCTCATTTTGACGATTTTCGTGTGCTATTGCACACCATTTTTTGGGTGATCGGGATTCCGACGTCAAAAATGCCAAATTTGTTCGTGGACGTCCGTCAAGACGTTGTCTATGCATACGGTTGGCCATCACGGGTTTTCTGGGTCGTTTGGAAGGTCAAACGAGCCCCGGAGCGAGCATACGCCTCATTTTGACGATTTTCGTGTGCTATTGCACACCATTTTTTGGGTGATCGGGATTCCGACGTCAAAAATGCCAAATTTGTTCGTGGACGTCCGTCAAGACGTTGTCTATGCATACGGTTGGCCATCACGGGTTTTCTGGGTCGTTTGGAAGGTCAAACGAGCCCCGGAGCGAGCATACGCCTCATTTTGACGATTTTCGTGTGCTATTGCACACCATTTTTTGGGTGATCGGGATTCCGACGTCAAAAATGCCAAATTTGTTCGTGGACGTCCGTCAAGACGTTGTCTATGCATACGGTTGGCCATCACGGGTTTTCTGGGCCGTTTGGAAGGTCAAACGAGCCCCGGAGCGAGCATACGCCTCATTTTGACGATTTTCGTGTGCTATTGCACACCATTTTTTGGGTGATCGGGATTCCGACGTCAAAAATGCCAAATTTGTTCGTGGACGTCCGTCAAGACGTTGTCTATGCATACGGTTGGCCATCACGGGTTTTCTGGGTCGTTTGGAAGGTCAAACGAGCCCCGGAGCGAGCATACGCCTCATTTTGACGATTTTCGTGTGCTATTGCACACCATTTTTTGGGTGATCGGGATTCCGACGTCAAAAATGCCAAATTTGTTCGTGGACGTCCGTCAAGACGTTGTCTATGCATACGGTTGGCCATCACGGGTTTTCTGGGCCGTTTGGAAGGTCAAACGAGCCCCGGAGCGAGCATACGCCTCATTTTGACGATTTTCGTGTGCTATTGCACACCATTTTTTGGGTGATCGGGATTCCGACGTCAAAAATGCCAAATTTGTTCGTGGACGTCCGTCAAGACGTTGTCTATGCATACGGTTGGCCATCACGGGTTTTCTGGGCCGTTTGGAAGGTCAAACGAGCCCCGGAGCGAGCATACGCCTCATTTTGACGATTTTCGTGTGCTATTGCACACCATTTTTTGGGTGATCGGGATTCCGACGTCAAAAATGCCAAATTTGTTCGTGGACGTCCGTCAAGACGTTGTCTATGCATACGGTTGGCCATCACGGGTTTTCTGGGTCGTTTGGAAGGTCAAACGAGCCCCGGAGCGAGCATACGCCTCATTTTGACGATTTTCGTGTGCTATTGCACACCATTTTTTGGGTGATCGGGATTCCGACGTCAAAAATGCCAAATTTGTTCGTGGACGTCCGTCAAGACGTTGTCTATGCATACGGTTGGCCATCACGGGTTTTCTGGGTCGTTTGGAAGGTCAAACGAGCCCCGGAGCGAGCATACGCCTCATTTTGACGATTTTCGTGTGCTATTGCACACCATTTTTTGGGTGATCGGGATTCCGACGTCAAAAATGCCAAATTTGTTCGTGGACGTCCGTCAAGACGTTGTCTATGCATACGGTTGGCCATCACGGGTTTTCTGGGTCGTTTGGAAGGTCAAACGAGCCCCGGAGCGAGCATACGCCTCATTTTGACGATTTTCGTGTGCTATTGCACACCATTTTTTGGGTGATCGGGATTCCGACGTCAAAAATGCCAAATTTGTTCGTGGACGTCCGTCAAGACGTTGTCTATGCATACGGTTGGCCATCACGGGTTTTCTGGGTCGTTTGGAAGGTCAAACGAGCCCCGGAGCGAGCATACGCCTCATTTTGACGATTTTCGTGTGCTATTGCACACCATTTTTTGGGTGATCGGGATTCCGACGTCAAAAATGCCAAATTTGTTCGTGGACGTCCGTCAAGACGTTGTCTATGCATACGGTTGGCCATCACGGGTTTTCTGGGCCGTTTGGAAGGTCAAACGAGCCCCGGAGCGAGCATACGCCTCATTTTGACGATTTTCGTGTGCTATTGCACACCATTTTTTGGGTGATCGGGATTCCGACGTCAAAAATGCCAAATTTGTTCGTGGACGTCCGTCAAGACGTTGTCTATGCATACGGTTGGCCATCACGGGTTTTCTGGGTCGTTTGGAAGGTCAAACGAGCCCCGGAGCGAGCATACGCCTCATTTTGACGATTTTCGTGTGCTATTGCACACCATTTTTTGGGTGATCGGGATTCCGACGTCAAAAATGCCAAATTTGTTCGTGGACGTCCGTCAAGACGTTGTCTATGCATACGGTTGGCCATCACGGGTTTTCTGGGTCGTTTGGAAGGTCAAACGAGCCCCGGAGCGAGCATACGCCTCATTTTGACGATTTTCGTGTGCTATTGCACACCATTTTTTGGGTGATCGGGATTCCGACGTCAAAAATGCCAAATTTGTTCGTGGACGTCCGTCAAGACGTTGTCTATGCATACGGTTGGCCATCACGGGTTTTCTGGGTCGTTTGGAAGGTCAAACGAGCCCCGGAGCGAGCATACGCCTCATTTTGACGATTTTCGTGTGCTATTGCACACCATTTTTTGGGTGATCGGGATTCCGACGTCAAAAATGCCAAATTTGTTCGTGGACGTCCGTCAAGACGTTGTCTATGCATACGGTTGGCCATCACGGGTTTTCTGGGCCGTTTGGAAGGTCAAACGAGCCCCGGAGCGAGCATACGCCTCATTTTGACGATTTTCGTGTGCTATTGCACACCATTTTTTGGGTGATCGGGATTCCGACGTCAAAAATGCCAAATTTGTTCGTGGACGTCCGTCAAGACGTTGTCTATGCATACGGTTGGCCATCACGGGTTTTCTGGGCCGTTTGGAAGGTCAAACGAGCCCCGGAGCGAGCATACGCCTCATTTTGACGATTTTCGTGTGCTATTGCACACCATTTTTTGGGTGATCGGGATTCCGACGTCAAAAATGCCAAATTTGTTCGTGGACGTCCGTCAAGACGTTGTCTATGCATACGGTTGGCCATCACGGGTTTTCTGGGCCGTTTGGAAGGTCAAACGAGCCCCGGAGCGAGCATACGCCTCATTTTGACGATTTTCGTGTGCTATTGCACACCATTTTTTGGGTGATCGGGATTCCGACGTCAAAAATGCCAAATTTGTTCGTGGACGTCCGTCAAGACGTTGTCTATGCATACGGTTGGCCATCACGGGTTTTCTGGGCCGTTTGGAAGGTCAAACGAGCCCCGGAGCGAGCATACGCCTCATTTTGACGATTTTCGTGTGCTATTGCACACCATTTTTTGGGTGATCGGGATTCCGACGTCAAAAATGCCAAATTTGTTCGTGGACGTCCGTCAAGACGTTGTCTATGCATACGGTTGGCCATCACGGGTTTTCTGGGCCGTTTGGAAGGTCAAACGAGCCCCGGAGCGAGCATACGCCTCATTTTGACGATTTTCGTGTGCTATTGCACACCATTTTTTGGGTGATCGGGATTCCGACGTCAAAAATGCCAAATTTGTTCGTGGACGTCCGTCAAGACGTTGTCTATGCATACGGTTGGCCATCACGGGTTTTCTGGGCCGTTTGGAAGGTCAAACGAGCCCCGGAGCGAGCATACGCCTCATTTTGACGATTTTCGTGTGCTATTGCACACCATTTTTTGGGTGATCGGGATTCCGACGTCAAAAATGCCAAATTTGTTCGTGGACGTCCGTCAAGACGTTGTCTATGCATACGGTTGGCCATCACGGGTTTTCTGGGCCGTTTGGAAGGTCAAACGAGCCCCGGAGCGAGCATACGCCTCATTTTGACGATTTTCGTGTGCTATTGCACACCATTTTTTGGGTGATCGGGATTCCGACGTCAAAAATGCCAAATTTGTTCGTGGACGTCCGTCAAGACGTTGTCTATGCATACGGTTGGCCATCACGGGTTTTCTGGGCCGTTTGGAAGGTCAAACGAGCCCCGGAGCGAGCATACGCCTCATTTTGACGATTTTCGTGTGCTATTGCACACCATTTTTTGGGTGATCGGGATTCCGACGTCAAAAATGCCAAATTTGTTCGTGGACGTCCGTCAAGACGTTGTCTATGCATACGGTTGGCCATCACGGGTTTTCTGGGCCGTTTGGAAGGTCAAACGAGCCCCGGAGCGAGCATACGCCTCATTTTGACGATTTTCGTGTGCTATTGCACACCATTTTTTGGGTGATCGGGATTCCGACGTCAAAAATGCCAAATTTGTTCGTGGACGTCCGTCAAGACGTTGTCTATGCATACGGTTGGCCATCACGGGTTTTCTGGGTCGTTTGGAAGGTCAAACGAGCCCCGGAGCGAGCATACGCCTCATTTTGACGATTTTCGTGTGCTATTGCACACCATTTTTTGGGTGATCGGGATTCCGACGTCAAAAATGCCAAATTTGTTCGTGGACGTCCGTCAAGACGTTGTCTATGCATACGGTTGGCCATCACGGGTTTTCTGGGCCGTTTGGAAGGTCAAACGAGCCCCGGAGCGAGCATACGCCTCATTTTGACGATTTTCGTGTGCTATTGCACACCATTTTTTGGGTGATCGGGATTCCGACGTCAAAAATGCCAAATTTGTTCGTGGACGTCCGTCAAGACGTTGTCTATGCATACGGTTGGCCATCACGGGTTTTCTGGGCCGTTTGGAAGGTCAAACGAGCCCCGGAGCGAGCATACGCCTCATTTTGACGATTTTCGTGTGCTATTGCACACCATTTTTTGGGTGATCGGGATTCCGACGTCAAAAATGCCAAATTTGTTCGTGGACGTCCGTCAAGACGTTGTCTATGCATACGGTTGGCCATCACGGGTTTTCTGGGTCGTTTGGAAGGTCAAACGAGCCCCGGAGCGAGCATACGCCTCATTTTGACGATTTTCGTGTGCTATTGCACACCATTTTTTGGGTGATCGGGATTCCGACGTCAAAAATGCCAAATTTGTTCGTGGACGTCCGTCAAGACGTTGTCTATGCATACGGTTGGCCATCACGGGTTTTCTGGGTCGTTTGGAAGGTCAAACGAGCCCCGGAGCGAGCATACGCCTCATTTTGACGATTTTCGTGTGCTATTGCACACCATTTTTTGGGTGATCGGGATTCCGACGTCAAAAATGCCAAATTTGTTCGTGGACGTCCGTCAAGACGTTGTCTATGCATACGGTTGGCCATCACGGGTTTTCTGGGTCGTTTGGAAGGTCAAACGAGCCCCGGAGCGAGCATACGCCTCATTTTGACGATTTTCGTGTGCTATTGCACACCATTTTTTGGGTGATCGGGATTCCGACGTCAAAAATGCCAAATTTGTTCGTGGACGTCCGTCAAGACGTTGTCTATGCATACGGTTGGCCATCACGGGTTTTCTGGGTCGTTTGGAAGGTCAAACGAGCCCCGGAGCGAGCATACGCCTCATTTTGACGATTTTCGTGTGCTATTGCACACCATTTTTTGGGTGATCGGGATTCCGACGTCAAAAATGCCAAATTTGTTCGTGGACGTCCGTCAAGACGTTGTCTATGCATACGGTTGGCCATCACGGGTTTTCTGGGCCGTTTGGAAGGTCAAACGAGCCCCGGAGCGAGCATACGCCTCATTTTGACGATTTTCGTGTGCTATTGCACACCATTTTTTGGGTGATCGGGATTCCGACGTCAAAAATGCCAAATTTGTTCGTGGACGTCCGTCAAGACGTTGTCTATGCATACGGTTGGCCATCACGGGTTTTCTGGGCCGTTTGGAAGGTCAAACGAGCCCCGGAGCGAGCATACGCCTCATTTTGACGATTTTCGTGTGCTATTGCACACCATTTTTTGGGTGATCGGGATTCCGACGTCAAAAATGCCAAATTTGTTCGTGGACGTCCGTCAAGACGTTGTCTATGCATACGGTTGGCCATCACGGGTTTTCTGGGCCGTTTGGAAGGTCAAACGAGCCCCGGAGCGAGCATACGCCTCATTTTGACGATTTTCGTGTGCTATTGCACACCATTTTTTGGGTGATCGGGATTCCGACGTCAAAAATGCCAAATTTGTTCGTGGACGTCCGTCAAGACGTTGTCTATGCATACGGTTGGCCATCACGGGTTTTCTGGGTCGTTTGGAAGGTCAAACGAGCCCCGGAGCGAGCATACGCCTCATTTTGACGATTTTCGTGTGCTATTGCACACCATTTTTTGGGTGATCGGGATTCCGACGTCAAAAATGCCAAATTTGTTCGTGGACGTCCGTCAAGACGTTGTCTATGCATACGGTTGGCCATCACGGGTTTTCTGGGTCGTTTGGAAGGTCAAACGAGCCCCGGAGCGAGCATACGCCTCATTTTGACGATTTTCGTGTGCTATTGCACACCATTTTTTGGGTGATCGGGATTCCGACGTCAAAAATGCCAAATTTGTTCGTGGACGTCCGTCAAGACGTTGTCTATGCATACGGTTGGCCATCACGGGTTTTCTGGGTCGTTTGGAAGGTCAAACGAGCCCCGGAGCGAGCATACGCCTCATTTTGACGATTTTCGTGTGCTATTGCACACCATTTTTTGGGTGATCGGGATTCCGACGTCAAAAATGCCAAATTTGTTCGTGGACGTCCGTCAAGACGTTGTCTATGCATACGGTTGGCCATCACGGGTTTTCTGGGTCGTTTGGAAGGTCAAACGAGCCCCGGAGCGAGCATACGCCTCATTTTGACGATTTTCGTGTGCTATTGCACACCATTTTTTGGGTGATCGGGATTCCGACGTCAAAAATGCCAAATTTGTTCGTGGACGTCCGTCAAGACGTTGTCTATGCATACGGTTGGCCATCACGGGTTTTCTGGGTCGTTTGGAAGGTCAAACGAGCCCCGGAGCGAGCATACGCCTCATTTTGACGATTTTCGTGTGCTATTGCACACCATTTTTTGGGTGATCGGGATTCCGACGTCAAAAATGCCAAATTTGTTCGTGGACGTCCGTCAAGACGTTGTCTATGCATACGGTTGGCCATCACGGGTTTTCTGGGTCGTTTGGAAGGTCAAACGAGCCCCGGAGCGAGCATACGCCTCATTTTGACGATTTTCGTGTGCTATTGCACACCATTTTTTGGGTGATCGGGATTCCGACGTCAAAAATGCCAAATTTGTTCGTGGACGTCCGTCAAGACGTTGTCTATGCATACGGTTGGCCATCACGGGTTTTCTGGGTCGTTTGGAAGGTCAAACGAGCCCCGGAGCGAGCATACGCCTCATTTTGACGATTTTCGTGTGCTATTGCACACCATTTTTTGGGTGATCGGGATTCCGACGTCAAAAATGCCAAATTTGTTCGTGGACGTCCGTCAAGACGTTGTCTATGCATACGGTTGGCCATCACGGGTTTTCTGGGCCGTTTGGAAGGTCAAACGAGCCCCGGAGCGAGCATACGCCTCATTTTGACGATTTTCGTGTGCTATTGCACACCATTTTTTGGGTGATCGGGATTCCGACGTCAAAAATGCCAAATTTGTTCGTGGACGTCCGTCAAGACGTTGTCTATGCATACGGTTGGCCATCACGGGTTTTCTGGGTCGTTTGGAAGGTCAAACGAGCCCCGGAGCGAGCATACGCCTCATTTTGACGATTTTCGTGTGCTATTGCACACCATTTTTTGGGTGATCGGGATTCCGACGTCAAAAATGCCAAATTTGTTCGTGGACGTCCGTCAAGACGTTGTCTATGCATACGGTTGGCCATCACGGGTTTTCTGGGTCGTTTGGAAGGTCAAACGAGCCCCGGAGCGAGCATACGCCTCATTTTGACGATTTTCGTGTGCTATTGCACACCATTTTTTGGGTGATCGGGATTCCGACGTCAAAAATGCCAAATTTGTTCGTGGACGTCCGTCAAGACGTTGTCTATGCATACGGTTGGCCATCACGGGTTTTCTGGGTCGTTTGGAAGGTCAAACGAGCCCCGGAGCGAGCATACGCCTCATTTTGACGATTTTCGTGTGCTATTGCACACCATTTTTTGGGTGATCGGGATTCCGACGTCAAAAATGCCAAATTTGTTCGTGGACGTCCGTCAAGACGTTGTCTATGCATACGGTTGGCCATCACGGGTTTTCTGGGTCGTTTGGAAGGTCAAACGAGCCCCGGAGCGAGCATACGCCTCATTTTGACGATTTTCGTGTGCTATTGCACACCATTTTTTGGGTGATCGGGATTCCGACGTCAAAAATGCCAAATTTGTTCGTGGACGTCCGTCAAGACGTTGTCTATGCATACGGTTGGCCATCACGGGTTTTCTGGGTCGTTTGGAAGGTCAAACGAGCCCCGGAGCGAGCATACGCCTCATTTTGACGATTTTCGTGTGCTATTGCACACCATTTTTTGGGTGATCGGGATTCCGACGTCAAAAATGCCAAATTTGTTCGTGGACGTCCGTCAAGACGTTGTCTATGCATACGGTTGGCCATCACGGGTTTTCTGGGTCGTTTGGAAGGTCAAACGAGCCCCGGAGCGAGCATACGCCTCATTTTGACGATTTTCGTGTGCTATTGCACACCATTTTTTGGGTGATCGGGATTCCGACGTCAAAAATGCCAAATTTGTTCGTGGACGTCCGTCAAGACGTTGTCTATGCATACGGTTGGCCATCACGGGTTTTCTGGGCCGTTTGGAAGGTCAAACGAGCCCCGGAGCGAGCATACGCCTCATTTTGACGATTTTCGTGTGCTATTGCACACCATTTTTTGGGTGATCGGGATTCCGACGTCAAAAATGCCAAATTTGTTCGTGGACGTCCGTCAAGACGTTGTCTATGCATACGGTTGGCCATCACGGGTTTTCTGGGCCGTTTGGAAGGTCAAACGAGCCCCGGAGCGAGCATACGCCTCATTTTGACGATTTTCGTGTGCTATTGCACACCATTTTTTGGGTGATCGGGATTCCGACGTCAAAAATGCCAAATTTGTTCGTGGACGTCCGTCAAGACGTTGTCTATGCATACGGTTGGCCATCACGGGTTTTCTGGGTCGTTTGGAAGGTCAAACGAGCCCCGGAGCGAGCATACGCCTCATTTTGACGATTTTCGTGTGCTATTGCACACCATTTTTTGGGTGATCGGGATTCCGACGTCAAAAATGCCAAATTTGTTCGTGGACGTCCGTCAAGACGTTGTCTATGCATACGGTTGGCCATCACGGGTTTTCTGGGCCGTTTGGAAGGTCAAACGAGCCCCGGAGCGAGCATACGCCTCATTTTGACGATTTTCGTGTGCTATTGCACACCATTTTTTGGGTGATCGGGATTCCGACGTCAAAAATGCCAAATTTGTTCGTGGACGTCCGTCAAGACGTTGTCTATGCATACGGTTGGCCATCACGGGTTTTCTGGGTCGTTTGGAAGGTCAAACGAGCCCCGGAGCGAGCATACGCCTCATTTTGACGATTTTCGTGTGCTATTGCACACCATTTTTTGGGTGATCGGGATTCCGACGTCAAAAATGCCAAATTTGTTCGTGGACGTCCGTCAAGACGTTGTCTATGCATACGGTTGGCCATCACGGGTTTTCTGGGCCGTTTGGAAGGTCAAACGAGCCCCGGAGCGAGCATACGCCTCATTTTGACGATTTTCGTGTGCTATTGCACACCATTTTTTGGGTGATCGGGATTCCGACGTCAAAAATGCCAAATTTGTTCGTGGACGTCCGTCAAGACGTTGTCTATGCATACGGTTGGCCATCACGGGTTTTCTGGGTCGTTTGGAAGGTCAAACGAGCCCCGGAGCGAGCATACGCCTCATTTTGACGATTTTCGTGTGCTATTGCACACCATTTTTTGGGTGATCGGGATTCCGACGTCAAAAATGCCAAATTTGTTCGTGGACGTCCGTCAAGACGTTGTCTATGCATACGGTTGGCCATCACGGGTTTTCTGGGTCGTTTGGAAGGTCAAACGAGCCCCGGAGCGAGCATACGCCTCATTTTGACGATTTTCGTGTGCTATTGCACACCATTTTTTGGGTGATCGGGATTCCGACGTCAAAAATGCCAAATTTGTTCGTGGACGTCCGTCAAGACGTTGTCTATGCATACGGTTGGCCATCACGGGTTTTCTGGGCCGTTTGGAAGGTCAAACGAGCCCCGGAGCGAGCATACGCCTCATTTTGACGATTTTCGTGTGCTATTGCACACCATTTTTTGGGTGATCGGGATTCCGACGTCAAAAATGCCAAATTTGTTCGTGGACGTCCGTCAAGACGTTGTCTATGCATACGGTTGGCCATCACGGGTTTTCTGGGTCGTTTGGAAGGTCAAACGAGCCCCGGAGCGAGCATACGCCTCATTTTGACGATTTTCGTGTGCTATTGCACACCATTTTTTGGGTGATCGGGATTCCGACGTCAAAAATGCCAAATTTGTTCGTGGACGTCCGTCAAGACGTTGTCTATGCATACGGTTGGCCATCACGGGTTTTCTGGGTCGTTTGGAAGGTCAAACGAGCCCCGGAGCGAGCATACGCCTCATTTTGACGATTTTCGTGTGCTATTGCACACCATTTTTTGGGTGATCGGGATTCCGACGTCAAAAATGCCAAATTTGTTCGTGGACGTCCGTCAAGACGTTGTCTATGCATACGGTTGGCCATCACGGGTTTTCTGGGTCGTTTGGAAGGTCAAACGAGCCCCGGAGCGAGCATACGCCTCATTTTGACGATTTTCGTGTGCTATTGCACACCATTTTTTGGGTGATCGGGATTCCGACGTCAAAAATGCCAAATTTGTTCGTGGACGTCCGTCAAGACGTTGTCTATGCATACGGTTGGCCATCACGGGTTTTCTGGGCCGTTTGGAAGGTCAAACGAGCCCCGGAGCGAGCATACGCCTCATTTTGACGATTTTCGTGTGCTATTGCACACCATTTTTTGGGTGATCGGGATTCCGACGTCAAAAATGCCAAATTTGTTCGTGGACGTCCGTCAAGACGTTGTCTATGCATACGGTTGGCCATCACGGGTTTTCTGGGTCGTTTGGAAGGTCAAACGAGCCCCGGAGCGAGCATACGCCTCATTTTGACGATTTTCGTGTGCTATTGCACACCATTTTTTGGGTGATCGGGATTCCGACGTCAAAAATGCCAAATTTGTTCGTGGACGTCCGTCAAGACGTTGTCTATGCATACGGTTGGCCATCACGGGTTTTCTGGGTCGTTTGGAAGGTCAAACGAGCCCCGGAGCGAGCATACGCCTCATTTTGACGATTTTCGTGTGCTATTGCACACCATTTTTTGGGTGATCGGGATTCCGACGTCAAAAATGCCAAATTTGTTCGTGGACGTCCGTCAAGACGTTGTCTATGCATACGGTTGGCCATCACGGGTTTTCTGGGTCGTTTGGAAGGTCAAACGAGCCCCGGAGCGAGCATACGCCTCATTTTGACGATTTTCGTGTGCTATTGCACACCATTTTTTGGGTGATCGGGATTCCGACGTCAAAAATGCCAAATTTGTTCGTGGACGTCCGTCAAGACGTTGTCTATGCATACGGTTGGCCATCACGGGTTTTCTGGGTCGTTTGGAAGGTCAAACGAGCCCCGGAGCGAGCATACGCCTCATTTTGACGATTTTCGTGTGCTATTGCACACCATTTTTTGGGTGATCGGGATTCCGACGTCAAAAATGCCAAATTTGTTCGTGGACGTCCGTCAAGACGTTGTCTATGCATACGGTTGGCCATCACGGGTTTTCTGGGTCGTTTGGAAGGTCAAACGAGCCCCGGAGCGAGCATACGCCTCATTTTGACGATTTTCGTGTGCTATTGCACACCATTTTTTGGGTGATCGGGATTCCGACGTCAAAAATGCCAAATTTGTTCGTGGACGTCCGTCAAGACGTTGTCTATGCATACGGTTGGCCATCACGGGTTTTCTGGGTCGTTTGGAAGGTCAAACGAGCCCCGGAGCGAGCATACGCCTCATTTTGACGATTTTCGTGTGCTATTGCACACCATTTTTTGGGTGATCGGGATTCCGACGTCAAAAATGCCAAATTTGTTCGTGGACGTCCGTCAAGACGTTGTCTATGCATACGGTTGGCCATCACGGGTTTTCTGGGTCGTTTGGAAGGTCAAACGAGCCCCGGAGCGAGCATACGCCTCATTTTGACGATTTTCGTGTGCTATTGCACACCATTTTTTGGGTGATCGGGATTCCGACGTCAAAAATGCCAAATTTGTTCGTGGACGTCCGTCAAGACGTTGTCTATGCATACGGTTGGCCATCACGGGTTTTCTGGGTCGTTTGGAAGGTCAAACGAGCCCCGGAGCGAGCATACGCCTCATTTTGACGATTTTCGTGTGCTATTGCACACCATTTTTTGGGTGATCGGGATTCCGACGTCAAAAATGCCAAATTTGTTCGTGGACGTCCGTCAAGACGTTGTCTATGCATACGGTTGGCCATCACGGGTTTTCTGGGTCGTTTGGAAGGTCAAACGAGCCCCGGAGCGAGCATACGCCTCATTTTGACGATTTTCGTGTGCTATTGCACACCATTTTTTGGGTGATCGGGATTCCGACGTCAAAAATGCCAAATTTGTTCGTGGACGTCCGTCAAGACGTTGTCTATGCATACGGTTGGCCATCACGGGTTTTCTGGGTCGTTTGGAAGGTCAAACGAGCCCCGGAGCGAGCATACGCCTCATTTTGACGATTTTCGTGTGCTATTGCACACCATTTTTTGGGTGATCGGGATTCCGACGTCAAAAATGCCAAATTTGTTCGTGGACGTCCGTCAAGACGTTGTCTATGCATACGGTTGGCCATCACGGGTTTTCTGGGTCGTTTGGAAGGTCAAACGAGCCCCGGAGCGAGCATACGCCTCATTTTGACGATTTTCGTGTGCTATTGCACACCATTTTTTGGGTGATCGGGATTCCGACGTCAAAAATGCCAAATTTGTTCGTGGACGTCCGTCAAGACGTTGTCTATGCATACGGTTGGCCATCACGGGTTTTCTGGGCGTTTGGAAGGTCAAACGAGCCCCGGAGCGAGCATACGCCTCATTTTGACGATTTTCGTGTGCTATTGCACACCATTTTTTGGGTGATCGGGATTCCGACGTCAAAAATGCCAAATTTGTTCGTGGACGTCCGTCAAGACGTTGTCTATGCATACGGTTGGCCATCACGGGTTTTCTGGTCGTTTGGAAGGTCAAACGAGCCCCGGAGCGAGCATACGCCTCATTTTGACGATTTTCGTGTGCTATTGCACACCATTTTTTGGGTGATCGGGATTCCGACGTCAAAAATGCCAAATTTGTTCGTGGACGTCCGTCAAGACGTTGTCTATGCATACGGTTGGCCATCACGGGTTTTCTGGGTCGTTTGGAAGGTCAAACGAGCCCCGGAGCGAGCATACGCCTCATTTTGACGATTTTCGTGTGCTATTGCACACCATTTTTTGGGTGATCGGGATTCCGACGTCAAAAATGCCAAATTTGTTCGTGGACGTCCGTCAAGACGTTGTCTATGCATACGGTTGGCCATCACGGGTTTTCTGGGTCGTTTGGAAGGTCAAACGAGCCCCGGAGCGAGCATACGCCTCATTTTGACGATTTTCGTGTGCTATTGCACACCATTTTTTGGGTGATCGGGATTCCGACGTCAAAAATGCCAAATTTGTTCGTGGACGTCCGTCAAGACGTTGTCTATGCATACGGTTGGCCATCACGGGTTTTCTGGGTCGTTTGGAAGGTCAAACGAGCCCCGGAGCGAGCATACGCCTCATTTTGACGATTTTCGTGTGCTATTGCACACCATTTTTTGGGTGATCGGGATTCCGACGTCAAAAATGCCAAATTTGTTCGTGGACGTCCGTCAAGACGTTGTCTATGCATACGGTTGGCCATCACGGGTTTTCTGGGTCGTTTGGAAGGTCAAACGAGCCCCGGAGCGAGCATACGCCTCATTTTGACGATTTTCGTGTGCTATTGCACACCATTTTTTGGGTGATCGGGATTCCGACGTCAAAAATGCCAAATTTGTTCGTGGACGTCCGTCAAGACGTTGTCTATGCATACGGTTGGCCATCACGGGTTTTCTGGGTCGTTTGGAAGGTCAAACGAGCCCCGGAGCGAGCATACGCCTCATTTTGACGATTTTCGTGTGCTATTGCACACCATTTTTTGGGTGATCGGGATTCCGACGTCAAAAATGCCAAATTTGTTCGTGGACGTCCGTCAAGACGTTGTCTATGCATACGGTTGGCCATCACGGGTTTTCTGGGTCGTTTGGAAGGTCAAACGAGCCCCGGAGCGAGCATACGCCTCATTTTGACGATTTTCGTGTGCTATTGCACACCATTTTTTGGGTGATCGGATTCCGACGTCAAAAATGCCAAATTTGTTCGTGGACGTCCGTCAAGACGTTGTCTATGCATACGGTTGGCCATCACGGGTTTTCTGGGTCGTTTGGAAGGTCAAACGAGCCCCGGAGCGAGCATACGCCTCATTTTGACGATTTTCGTGTGCTATTGCACACCATTTTTTGGGTGATCGGGATTCCGACGTCAAAAATGCCAAATTTGTTCGTGGACGTCCGTCAAGACGTTGTCTATGCATACGGTTGGCCATCACGGGTTTTCTGGGTCGTTTGGAAGGTCAAACGAGCCCCGGAGCGAGCATACGCCTCATTTTGACGATTTTCGTGTGCTATTGCACACCATTTTTTGGGTGATCGGGATTCCGACGTCAAAAATGCCAAATTTGTTCGTGGACGTCCGTCAAGACGTTGTCTATGCATACGGTTGGCCATCACGGGTTTTCTGGGCCGTTTGGAAGGTCAAACGAGCCCCGGAGCGAGCATACGCCTCATTTTGACGATTTTCGTGTGCTATTGCACACCATTTTTTGGGTGATCGGGATTCCGACGTCAAAAATGCCAAATTTGTTCGTGGACGTCCGTCAAGACGTTGTCTATGCATACGGTTGGCCATCACGGGTTTTCTGGGTCGTTTGGAAGGTCAAACGAGCCCCGGAGCGAGCATACGCCTCATTTTGACGATTTTCGTGTGCTATTGCACACCATTTTTTGGGTGATCAGGATTCCGACGTCAAAAATGCCAAATTTGTTCGTGGACGTCCGTCAAGACGTTGTCTATGCATACGGTTGGCCATCACGGGTTTTCTGGGTCGTTTGGAAGGTCAAACGAGCCCCGGAGCGAGCATACGCCTCATTTTGACGATTTTCGTGTGCTATTGCACACCATTTTTTGGGTGATCGGGATTCCGACGTCAAAAATGCCAAATTTGTTCGTGGACGTCCGTCAAGACGTTGTCTATGCATACGGTTGGCCATCACGGGTTTTCTGGGTCGTTTGGAAGGTCAAACGAGCCCCGGAGCGAGCATACGCCTCATTTTGACGATTTTCGTGTGCTATTGCACACCATTTTTTGGGTGATCGGGATTCCGACGTCAAAAATGCCAAATTTGTTCGTGGACGTCCGTCAAGACGTTGTCTATGCATACGGTTGGCCATCACGGGTTTTCTGGGTCGTTTGGAAGGTCAAACGAGCCCCGGAGCGAGCATACGCCTCATTTTGACGATTTTCGTGTGCTATTGCACACCATTTTTTGGGTGATCGGGATTCCGACGTCAAAAATGCCAAATTTGTTCGTGGACGTCCGTCAAGACGTTGTCTATGCATACGGTTGGCCATCACGGGTTTTCTGGGTCGTTTGGAAGGTCAAACGAGCCCCGGAGCGAGCATACGCCTCATTTTGACGATTTTCGTGTGCTATTGCACACCATTTTTTGGGTGATCGGGATTCCGACGTCAAAAATGCCAAATTTGTTCGTGGACGTCCGTCAAGACGTTGTCTATGCATACGGTTGGCCATCACGGGTTTTCTGGGTCGTTTGGAAGGTCAAACGAGCCCCGGAGCGAGCATACGCCTCATTTTGACGATTTTCGTGTGCTATTGCACACCATTTTTTGGGTGATCGGGATTCCGACGTCAAAAATGCCAAATTTGTTCGTGGACGTCCGTCAAGACGTTGTCTATGCATACGGTTGGCCATCACGGGTTTTCTGGGTCGTTTGGAAGGTCAAACGAGCCCCGGAGCGAGCATACGCCTCATTTTGACGATTTTCGTGTGCTATTGCACACCATTTTTTGGGTGATCAGGATTCCGACGTCAAAAATGCCAAATTTGTTCGTGGACGTCCGTCAAGACGTTGTCTATGCATACGGTTGGCCATCACGGGTTTTCTGGGTCGTTTGGAAGGTCAAACGAGCCCCGGAGCGAGCATACGCCTCATTTTGACGATTTTCGTGTGCTATTGCACACCATTTTTTGGGTGATCGGGATTCCGACGTCAAAAATGCCAAATTTGTTCGTGGACGTCCGTCAAGACGTTGTCTATGCATACGGTTGGCCATCACGGGTTTTCTGGGTCGTTTGGAAGGTCAAACGAGCCCCGGAGCGAGCATACGCCTCATTTTGACGATTTTCGTGTGCTATTGCACACCATTTTTTGGGTGATCGGGATTCCGACGTCAAAAATGCCAAATTTGTTCGTGGACGTCCGTCAAGACGTTGTCTATGCATACGGTTGGCCATCACGGGTTTTCTGGGTCGTTTGGAAGGTCAAACGAGCCCCGGAGCGAGCATACGCCTCATTTTGACGATTTTCGTGTGCTATTGCACACCATTTTTTGGGTGATCGGGATTCCGACGTCAAAAATGCCAAATTTGTTCGTGGACGTCCGTCAAGACGTTGTCTATGCATACGGTTGGCCATCACGGGTTTTCTGGGTCGTTTGGAAGGTCAAACGAGCCCCGGAGCGAGCATACGCCTCATTTTGACGATTTTCGTGTGCTATTGCACACCATTTTTTGGGTGATCGGGATTCCGACGTCAAAAATGCCAAATTTGTTCGTGGACGTCCGTCAAGACGTTGTCTATGCATACGGTTGGCCATCACGGGTTTTCTGGGCCGTTTGGAAGGTCAAACGAGCCCCGGAGCGAGCATACGCCTCATTTTGACGATTTTCGTGTGCTATTGCACACCATTTTTTGGGTGATCGGGATTCCGACGTCAAAAATGCCAAATTTGTTCGTGGACGTCCGTCAAGACGTTGTCTATGCATACGGTTGGCCATCACGGGTTTTCTGGGTCGTTTGGAAGGTCAAACGAGCCCCGGAGCGAGCATACGCCTCATTTTGACGATTTTCGTGTGCTATTGCACACCATTTTTTGGGTGATCGGGATTCCGACGTCAAAAATGCCAAATTTGTTCGTGGACGTCCGTCAAGACGTTGTCTATGCATACGGTTGGCCATCACGGGTTTTCTGGGTCGTTTGGAAGGTCAAACGAGCCCCGGAGCGAGCATACGCCTCATTTTGACGATTTTCGTGTGCTATTGCACACCATTTTTTGGGTGATCGGGATTCCGACGTCAAAAATGCCAAATTTGTTCGTGGACGTCCGTCAAGACGTTGTCTATGCATACGGTTGGCCATCACGGGTTTTCTGGGCCGTTTGGAAGGTCAAACGAGCCCCGGAGCGAGCATACGCCTCATTTTGACGATTTTCGTGTGCTATTGCACACCATTTTTTGGGTGATCAGGATTCCGACGTCAAAAATGCCAAATTTGTTCGTGGACGTCCGTCAAGACGTTGTCTATGCATACGGTTGGCCATCACGGGTTTTCTGGGCCGTTTGGAAGGTCAAACGAGCCCCGGAGCGAGCATACGCCTCATTTTGACGATTTTCGTGTGCTATTGCACACCATTTTTTGGGTGATCGGGATTCCGACGTCAAAAATGCCAAATTTGTTCGTGGACGTCCGTCAAGACGTTGTCTATGCATACGGTTGGCCATCACGGGTTTTCTGGGTCGTTTGGAAGGTCAAACGAGCCCCGGAGCGAGCATACGCCTCATTTTGACGATTTTCGTGTGCTATTGCACACCATTTTTGGGTGATCGGGATTCCGACGTCAAAAATGCCAAATTTGTTCGTGGACGTCCGTCAAGACGTTGTCTATGCATACGGTTGGCCATCACGGGTTTTCTGGGCCGTTTGGAAGGTCAAACGAGCCCCGGAGCGAGCATACGCCTCATTTTGACGATTTTCGTGTGCTATTGCACACCATTTTTTGGGTGATCGGGATTCCGACGTCAAAAATGCCAAATTTGTTCGTGGACGTCCGTCAAGACGTTGTCTATGCATACGGTTGGCCATCACGGGTTTTCTGGGTCGTTTGGAAGGTCAAACGAGCCCCGGAGCGAGCATACGCCTCATTTTGACGATTTTCGTGTGCTATTGCACACCATTTTTTGGGTGATCGGGATTCCGACGTCAAAAATGCCAAATTTGTTCGTGGACGTCCGTCAAGACGTTGTCTATGCATACGGTTGGCCATCACGGGTTTTCTGGGCCGTTTGGAAGGTCAAACGAGCCCCGGAGCGAGCATACGCCTCATTTTGACGATTTTCGTGTGCTATTGCACACCATTTTTGGGTGATCGGGATTCCGACGTCAAAAATGCCAAATTTGTTCGTGGACGTCCGTCAAGACGTTGTCTATGCATACGGTTGGCCATCACGGGTTTTCTGGGCCGTTTGGAAGGTCAAACGAGCCCCGGAGCGAGCATACGCCTCATTTTGACGATTTTCGTGTGCTATTGCACACCATTTTTTGGGTGATCGGGATTCCGACGTCAAAAATGCCAAATTTGTTCGTGGACGTCCGTCAAGACGTTGTCTATGCATACGGTTGGCCATCACGGTTTTCTGGGCCGTTTGGAAGGTCAAACGAGCCCCGGAGCGAGCATACGCCTCATTTTGACGATTTTCGTGTGCTATTGCACACCATTTTTTGGGTGATCGGGATTCCGACGTCAAAAATGCCAAATTTGTTCGTGGACGTCCGTCAAGACGTTGTCTATGCATACGGTTGGCCATCACGGGTTTTCTGGGCCGTTTGGAAGGTCAAACGAGCCCCGGAGCGAGCATACGCCTCATTTTGACGATTTTCGTGTGCTATTGCACACCATTTTTTGGGTGATCGGGATTCCGACGTCAAAAATGCCAAATTTGTTCGTGGACGTCCGTCAAGACGTTGTCTATGCATACGGTTGGCCATCACGGGTTTTCTGGGTCGTTTGGAAGGTCAAACGAGCCCCGGAGCGAGCATACGCCTCATTTTGACGATTTTCGTGTGCTATTGCACACCATTTTTTGGGTGATCGGGATTCCGACGTCAAAAATGCCAAATTTGTTCGTGGACGTCCGTCAAGACGTTGTCTATGCATACGGTTGGCCATCACGGGTTTTCTGGGCCGTTTGGAAGGTCAAACGAGCCCCGGAGCGAGCATACGCCTCATTTTGACGATTTTCGTGTGCTATTGCACACCATTTTTGGGTGATCGGGATTCCGACGTCAAAAATGCCAAATTTGTTCGTGGACGTCCGTCAAGACGTTGTCTATGCATACGGTTGGCCATCACGGGTTTTCTGGGCCGTTTGGAAGGTCAAACGAGCCCCGGAGCGAGCATACGCCTCATTTTGACGATTTTCGTGTGCTATTGCACACCATTTTTTGGGTGATCGGGATTCCGACGTCAAAAATGCCAAATTTGTTCGTGGACGTCCGTCAAGACGTTGTCTATGCATACGGTTGGCCATCACGGGTTTTCTGGGCCGTTTGGAAGGTCAAACGAGCCCCGGAGCGAGCATACGCCTCATTTTGACGATTTTCGTGTGCTATTGCACACCATTTTTTGGGTGATCGGGATTCCGACGTCAAAAATGCCAAATTTGTTCGTGGACGTCCGTCAAGACGTTGTCTATGCATACGGTTGGCCATCACGGGTTTTCTGGGCCGTTTGGAAGGTCAAACGAGCCCCGGAGCGAGCATACGCCTCATTTTGACGATTTTCGTGTGCTATTGCACACCATTTTTTGGGTGATCGGGATTCCGACGTCAAAAATGCCAAATTTGTTCGTGGACGTCCGTCAAGACGTTGTCTATGCATACGGTTGGCCATCACGGGTTTTCTGGGCCGTTTGGAAGGTCAAACGAGCCCCGGAGCGAGCATACGCCTCATTTTGACGATTTTCGTGTGCTATTGCACACCATTTTTTGGGTGATCGGGATTCCGACGTCAAAAATGCCAAATTTGTTCGTGGACGTCCGTCAAGACGTTGTCTATGCATACGGTTGGCCATCACGGGTTTTCTGGGCCGTTTGGAAGGTCAAACGAGCCCCGGAGCGAGCATACGCCTCATTTTGACGATTTTCGTGTGCTATTGCACACCATTTTTTGGGTGATCGGGATTCCGACGTCAAAAATGCCAAATTTGTTCGTGGACGTCCGTCAAGACGTTGTCTATGCATACGGTTGGCCATCACGGGTTTTCTGGGCCGTTTGGAAGGTCAAACGAGCCCCGGAGCGAGCATACGCCTCATTTTGACGATTTTCGTGTGCTATTGCACACCATTTTTTGGGTGATCGGGATTCCGACGTCAAAAATGCCAAATTTGTTCGTGGACGTCCGTCAAGACGTTGTCTATGCATACGGTTGGCCATCACGGGTTTTCTGGGCCGTTTGGAAGGTCAAACGAGCCCCGGAGCGAGCATACGCCTCATTTTGACGATTTTCGTGTGCTATTGCACACCATTTTTTGGGTGATCGGGATTCCGACGTCAAAAATGCCAAATTTGTTCGTGGACGTCCGTCAAGACGTTGTCTATGCATACGGTTGGCCATCACGGGTTTTCTGGGCCGTTTGGAAGGTCAAACGAGCCCCGGAGCGAGCATACGCCTCATTTTGACGATTTTCGTGTGCTATTGCACACCATTTTTTGGGTGATCGGGATTCCGACGTCAAAAATGCCAAATTTGTTCGTGGACGTCCGTCAAGACGTTGTCTATGCATACGGTTGGCCATCACGGGTTTTCTGGGCCGTTTGGAAGGTCAAACGAGCCCCGGAGCGAGCATACGCCTCATTTTGACGATTTTCGTGTGCTATTGCACACCATTTTTTGGGTGATCGGGATTCCGACGTCAAAAATGCCAAATTTGTTCGTGGACGTCCGTCAAGACGTTGTCTATGCATACGGTTGGCCATCACGGGTTTTCTGGGCCGTTTGGAAGGTCAAACGAGCCCCGGAGCGAGCATACGCCTCATTTTGACGATTTTCGTGTGCTATTGCACACCATTTTTTGGGTGATCGGGATTCCGACGTCAAAAATGCCAAATTTGTTCGTGGACGTCCGTCAAGACGTTGTCTATGCATACGGTTGGCCATCACGGGTTTTCTGGGCCGTTTGGAAGGTCAAACGAGCCCCGGAGCGAGCATACGCCTCATTTTGACGATTTTCGTGTGCTATTGCACACCATTTTTTGGGTGATCGGGATTCCGACGTCAAAAATGCCAAATTTGTTCGTGGACGTCCGTCAAGACGTTGTCTATGCATACGGTTGGCCATCACGGGTTTTCTGGGCCGTTTGGAAGGTCAAACGAGCCCCGGAGCGAGCATACGCCTCATTTTGACGATTTTCGTGTGCTATTGCACACCATTTTTTGGGTGATCGGGATTCCGACGTCAAAAATGCCAAATTTGTTCGTGGACGTCCGTCAAGACGTTGTCTATGCATACGGTTGGCCATCACGGGTTTTCTGGGCCGTTTGGAAGGTCAAACGAGCCCCGGAGCGAGCATACGCCTCATTTTGACGATTTTCGTGTGCTATTGCACACCATTTTTTGGGTGATCGGGATTCCGACGTCAAAAATGCCAAATTTGTTCGTGGACGTCCGTCAAGACGTTGTCTATGCATACGGTTGGCCATCACGGGTTTTCTGGGCCGTTTGGAAGGTCAAACGAGCCCCGGAGCGAGCATACGCCTCATTTTGACGATTTTCGTGTGCTATTGCACACCATTTTTTGGGTGATCGGGATTCCGACGTCAAAAATGCCAAATTTGTTCGTGGACGTCCGTCAAGACGTTGTCTATGCATACGGTTGGCCATCACGGGTTTTCTGGGCCGTTTGGAAGGTCAAACGAGCCCCGGAGCGAGCATACGCCTCATTTTGACGATTTTCGTGTGCTATTGCACACCATTTTTTGGGTGATCGGGATTCCGACGTCAAAAATGCCAAATTTGTTCGTGGACGTCCGTCAAGACGTTGTCTATGCATACGGTTGGCCATCACGGGTTTTCTGGGCCGTTTGGAAGGTCAAACGAGCCCCGGAGCGAGCATACGCCTCATTTTGACGATTTTCGTGTGCTATTGCACACCATTTTTTGGGTGATCGGGATTCCGACGTCAAAAATGCCAAATTTGTTCGTGGACGTCCGTCAAGACGTTGTCTATGCATACGGTTGGCCATCACGGGTTTTCTGGGCCGTTTGGAAGGTCAAACGAGCCCCGGAGCGAGCATACGCCTCATTTTGACGATTTTCGTGTGCTATTGCACACCATTTTTTGGGTGATCGGGATTCCGACGTCAAAAATGCCAAATTTGTTCGTGGACGTCCGTCAAGACGTTGTCTATGCATACGGTTGGCCATCACGGGTTTTCTGGGCCGTTTGGAAGGTCAAACGAGCCCCGGAGCGAGCATACGCCTCATTTTGACGATTTTCGTGTGCTATTGCACACCATTTTTTGGGTGATCGGGATTCCGACGTCAAAAATGCCAAATTTGTTCGTGGACGTCCGTCAAGACGTTGTCTATGCATACGGTTGGCCATCACGGGTTTTCTGGGCCGTTTGGAAGGTCAAACGAGCCCCGGAGCGAGCATACGCCTCATTTTGACGATTTTCGTGTGCTATTGCACACCATTTTTTGGGTGATCGGGATTCCGACGTCAAAAATGCCAAATTTGTTCGTGGACGTCCGTCAAGACGTTGTCTATGCATACGGTTGGCCATCACGGGTTTTCTGGGCCGTTTGGAAGGTCAAACGAGCCCCGGAGCGAGCATACGCCTCATTTTGACGATTTTCGTGTGCTATTGCACACCATTTTTTGGGTGATCGGGATTCCGACGTCAAAAATGCCAAATTTGTTCGTGGACGTCCGTCAAGACGTTGTCTATGCATACGGTTGGCCATCACGGGTTTTCTGGGCCGTTTGGAAGGTCAAACGAGCCCCGGAGCGAGCATACGCCTCATTTTGACGATTTTCGTGTGCTATTGCACACCATTTTTTGGGTGATCGGGATTCCGACGTCAAAAATGCCAAATTTGTTCGTGGACGTCCGTCAAGACGTTGTCTATGCATACGGTTGGCCATCACGGGTTTTCTGGGCCGTTTGGAAGGTCAAACGAGCCCCGGAGCGAGCATACGCCTCATTTTGACGATTTTCGTGTGCTATTGCACACCATTTTTTGGGTGATCGGGATTCCGACGTCAAAAATGCCAAATTTGTTCGTGGACGTCCGTCAAGACGTTGTCTATGCATACGGTTGGCCATCACGGGTTTTCTGGGCCGTTTGGAAGGTCAAACGAGCCCCGGAGCGAGCATACGCCTCATTTTGACGATTTTCGTGTGCTATTGCACACCATTTTTTGGGTGATCGGGATTCCGACGTCAAAAATGCCAAATTTGTTCGTGGACGTCCGTCAAGACGTTGTCTATGCATACGGTTGGCCATCACGGGTTTTCTGGGCCGTTTGGAAGGTCAAACGAGCCCCGGAGCGAGCATACGCCTCATTTTGACGATTTTCGTGTGCTATTGCACACCATTTTTTGGGTGATCGGGATTCCGACGTCAAAAATGCCAAATTTGTTCGTGGACGTCCGTCAAGACGTTGTCTATGCATACGGTTGGCCATCACGGGTTTTCTGGGCCGTTTGGAAGGTCAAACGAGCCCCGGAGCGAGCATACGCCTCATTTTGACGATTTTCGTGTGCTATTGCACACCATTTTTTGGGTGATCGGGATTCCGACGTCAAAAATGCCAAATTTGTTCGTGGACGTCCGTCAAGACGTTGTCTATGCATACGGTTGGCCATCACGGGTTTTCTGGGCCGTTTGGAAGGTCAAACGAGCCCCGGAGCGAGCATACGCCTCATTTTGACGATTTTCGTGTGCTATTGCACACCATTTTTTGGGTGATCGGGATTCCGACGTCAAAAATGCCAAATTTGTTCGTGGACGTCCGTCAAGACGTTGTCTATGCATACGGTTGGCCATCACGGGTTTTCTGGGCCGTTTGGAAGGTCAAACGAGCCCCGGAGCGAGCATACGCCTCATTTTGACGATTTTCGTGTGCTATTGCACACCATTTTTTGGGTGATCGGGATTCCGACGTCAAAAATGCCAAATTTGTTCGTGGACGTCCGTCAAGACGTTGTCTATGCATACGGTTGGCCATCACGGGTTTTCTGGGCCGTTTGGAAGGTCAAACGAGCCCCGGAGCGAGCATACGCCTCATTTTGACGATTTTCGTGTGCTATTGCACACCATTTTTTGGGTGATCGGGATTCCGACGTCAAAAATGCCAAATTTGTTCGTGGACGTCCGTCAAGACGTTGTCTATGCATACGGTTGGCCATCACGGGTTTTCTGGGCCGTTTGGAAGGTCAAACGAGCCCCGGAGCGAGCATACGCCTCATTTTGACGATTTTCGTGTGCTATTGCACACCATTTTTTGGGTGATCGGGATTCCGACGTCAAAAATGCCAAATTTGTTCGTGGACGTCCGTCAAGACGTTGTCTATGCATACGGTTGGCCATCACGGGTTTTCTGGGCCGTTTGGAAGGTCAAACGAGCCCCGGAGCGAGCATACGCCTCATTTTGACGATTTTCGTGTGCTATTGCACACCATTTTTTGGGTGATCGGGATTCCGACGTCAAAAATGCCAAATTTGTTCGTGGACGTCCGTCAAGACGTTGTCTATGCATACGGTTGGCCATCACGGGTTTTCTGGGCCGTTTGGAAGGTCAAACGAGCCCCGGAGCGAGCATACGCCTCATTTTGACGATTTTCGTGTGCTATTGCACACCATTTTTTGGGTGATCGGGATTCCGACGTCAAAAATGCCAAATTTGTTCGTGGACGTCCGTCAAGACGTTGTCTATGCATACGGTTGGCCATCACGGGTTTTCTGGGCCGTTTGGAAGGTCAAACGAGCCCCGGAGCGAGCATACGCCTCATTTTGACGATTTTCGTGTGCTATTGCACACCATTTTTTGGGTGATCGGGATTCCGACGTCAAAAATGCCAAATTTGTTCGTGGACGTCCGTCAAGACGTTGTCTATGCATACGGTTGGCCATCACGGGTTTTCTGGGCCGTTTGGAAGGTCAAACGAGCCCCGGAGCGAGCATACGCCTCATTTTGACGATTTTCGTGTGCTATTGCACACCATTTTTTGGGTGATCGGGATTCCGACGTCAAAAATGCCAAATTTGTTCGTGGACGTCCGTCAAGACGTTGTCTATGCATACGGTTGGCCATCACGGGTTTTCTGGGCCGTTTGGAAGGTCAAACGAGCCCCGGAGCGAGCATACGCCTCATTTTGACGATTTTCGTGTGCTATTGCACACCATTTTTTGGGTGATCGGGATTCCGACGTCAAAAATGCCAAATTTGTTCGTGGACGTCCGTCAAGACGTTGTCTATGCATACGGTTGGCCATCACGGGTTTTCTGGGCCGTTTGGAAGGTCAAACGAGCCCCGGAGCGAGCATACGCCTCATTTTGACGATTTTCGTGTGCTATTGCACACCATTTTTTGGGTGATCGGGATTCCGACGTCAAAAATGCCAAATTTGTTCGTGGACGTCCGTCAAGACGTTGTCTATGCATACGGTTGGCCATCACGGGTTTTCTGGGCCGTTTGGAAGGTCAAACGAGCCCCGGAGCGAGCATACGCCTCATTTTGACGATTTTCGTGTGCTATTGCACACCATTTTTTGGGTGATCGGGATTCCGACGTCAAAAATGCCAAATTTGTTCGTGGACGTCCGTCAAGACGTTGTCTATGCATACGGTTGGCCATCACGGGTTTTCTGGGCCGTTTGGAAGGTCAAACGAGCCCCGGAGCGAGCATACGCCTCATTTTGACGATTTTCGTGTGCTATTGCACACCATTTTTTGGGTGATCGGGATTCCGACGTCAAAAATGCCAAATTTGTTCGTGGACGTCCGTCAAGACGTTGTCTATGCATACGGTTGGCCATCACGGGTTTTCTGGGCCGTTTGGAAGGTCAAACGAGCCCCGGAGCGAGCATACGCCTCATTTTGACGATTTTCGTGTGCTATTGCACACCATTTTTTGGGTGATCGGGATTCCGACGTCAAAAATGCCAAATTTGTTCGTGGACGTCCGTCAAGACGTTGTCTATGCATACGGTTGGCCATCACGGGTTTTCTGGGCCGTTTGGAAGGTCAAACGAGCCCCGGAGCGAGCATACGCCTCATTTTGACGATTTTCGTGTGCTATTGCACACCATTTTTTGGGTGATCGGGATTCCGACGTCAAAAATGCCAAATTTGTTCGTGGACGTCCGTCAAGACGTTGTCTATGCATACGGTTGGCCATCACGGGTTTTCTGGGCCGTTTGGAAGGTCAAACGAGCCCCGGAGCGAGCATACGCCTCATTTTGACGATTTTCGTGTGCTATTGCACACCATTTTTTGGGTGATCGGGATTCCGACGTCAAAAATGCCAAATTTGTTCGTGGACGTCCGTCAAGACGTTGTCTATGCATACGGTTGGCCATCACGGGTTTTCTGGGCCGTTTGGAAGGTCAAACGAGCCCCGGAGCGAGCATACGCCTCATTTTGACGATTTTCGTGTGCTATTGCACACCATTTTTTGGGTGATCGGGATTCCGACGTCAAAAATGCCAAATTTGTTCGTGGACGTCCGTCAAGACGTTGTCTATGCATACGGTTGGCCATCACGGGTTTTCTGGGCCGTTTGGAAGGTCAAACGAGCCCCGGAGCGAGCATACGCCTCATTTTGACGATTTTCGTGTGCTATTGCACACCATTTTTTGGGTGATCGGGATTCCGACGTCAAAAATGCCAAATTTGTTCGTGGACGTCCGTCAAGACGTTGTCTATGCATACGGTTGGCCATCACGGGTTTTCTGGGCCGTTTGGAAGGTCAAACGAGCCCCGGAGCGAGCATACGCCTCATTTTGACGATTTTCGTGTGCTATTGCACACCATTTTTTGGGTGATCGGGATTCCGACGTCAAAAATGCCAAATTTGTTCGTGGACGTCCGTCAAGACGTTGTCTATGCATACGGTTGGCCATCACGGGTTTTCTGGGCCGTTTGGAAGGTCAAACGAGCCCCGGAGCGAGCATACGCCTCATTTTGACGATTTTCGTGTGCTATTGCACACCATTTTTTGGGTGATCGGGATTCCGACGTCAAAAATGCCAAATTTGTTCGTGGACGTCCGTCAAGACGTTGTCTATGCATACGGTTGGCCATCACGGGTTTTCTGGGCCGTTTGGAAGGTCAAACGAGCCCCGGAGCGAGCATACGCCTCATTTTGACGATTTTCGTGTGCTATTGCACACCATTTTTTGGGTGATCGGGATTCCGACGTCAAAAATGCCAAATTTGTTCGTGGACGTCCGTCAAGACGTTGTCTATGCATACGGTTGGCCATCACGGGTTTTCTGGGCCGTTTGGAAGGTCAAACGAGCCCCGGAGCGAGCATACGCCTCATTTTGACGATTTTCGTGTGCTATTGCACACCATTTTTTGGGTGATCGGGATTCCGACGTCAAAAATGCCAAATTTGTTCGTGGACGTCCGTCAAGACGTTGTCTATGCATACGGTTGGCCATCACGGGTTTTCTGGGCCGTTTGGAAGGTCAAACGAGCCCCGGAGCGAGCATACGCCTCATTTTGACGATTTTCGTGTGCTATTGCACACCATTTTTTGGGTGATCGGGATTCCGACGTCAAAAATGCCAAATTTGTTCGTGGACGTCCGTCAAGACGTTGTCTATGCATACGGTTGGCCATCACGGGTTTTCTGGGCCGTTTGGAAGGTCAAACGAGCCCCGGAGCGAGCATACGCCTCATTTTGACGATTTTCGTGTGCTATTGCACACCATTTTTTGGGTGATCGGGATTCCGACGTCAAAAATGCCAAATTTGTTCGTGGACGTCCGTCAAGACGTTGTCTATGCATACGGTTGGCCATCACGGGTTTTCTGGGCCGTTTGGAAGGTCAAACGAGCCCCGGAGCGAGCATACGCCTCATTTTGACGATTTTCGTGTGCTATTGCACACCATTTTTTGGGTGATCGGGATTCCGACGTCAAAAATGCCAAATTTGTTCGTGGACGTCCGTCAAGACGTTGTCTATGCATACGGTTGGCCATCACGGGTTTTCTGGGCCGTTTGGAAGGTCAAACGAGCCCCGGAGCGAGCATACGCCTCATTTTGACGATTTTCGTGTGCTATTGCACACCATTTTTTGGGTGATCGGGATTCCGACGTCAAAAATGCCAAATTTGTTCGTGGACGTCCGTCAAGACGTTGTCTATGCATACGGTTGGCCATCACGGGTTTTCTGGGCCGTTTGGAAGGTCAAACGAGCCCCGGAGCGAGCATACGCCTCATTTTGACGATTTTCGTGTGCTATTGCACACCATTTTTTGGGTGATCGGGATTCCGACGTCAAAAATGCCAAATTTGTTCGTGGACGTCCGTCAAGACGTTGTCTATGCATACGGTTGGCCATCACGGGTTTTCTGGGCCGTTTGGAAGGTCAAACGAGCCCCGGAGCGAGCATACGCCTCATTTTGACGATTTTCGTGTGCTATTGCACACCATTTTTTGGGTGATCGGGATTCCGACGTCAAAAATGCCAAATTTGTTCGTGGACGTCCGTCAAGACGTTGTCTATGCATACGGTTGGCCATCACGGGTTTTCTGGGCCGTTTGGAAGGTCAAACGAGCCCCGGAGCGAGCATACGCCTCATTTTGACGATTTTCGTGTGCTATTGCACACCATTTTTTGGGTGATCGGGATTCCGACGTCAAAAATGCCAAATTTGTTCGTGGACGTCCGTCAAGACGTTGTCTATGCATACGGTTGGCCATCACGGGTTTTCTGGGCCGTTTGGAAGGTCAAACGAGCCCCGGAGCGAGCATACGCCTCATTTTGACGATTTTCGTGTGCTATTGCACACCATTTTTTGGGTGATCGGGATTCCGACGTCAAAAATGCCAAATTTGTTCGTGGACGTCCGTCAAGACGTTGTCTATGCATACGGTTGGCCATCACGGGTTTTCTGGGCCGTTTGGAAGGTCAAACGAGCCCCGGAGCGAGCATACGCCTCATTTTGACGATTTTCGTGTGCTATTGCACACCATTTTTTGGGTGATCGGGATTCCGACGTCAAAAATGCCAAATTTGTTCGTGGACGTCCGTCAAGACGTTGTCTATGCATACGGTTGGCCATCACGGGTTTTCTGGGCCGTTTGGAAGGTCAAACGAGCCCCGGAGCGAGCATACGCCTCATTTTGACGATTTTCGTGTGCTATTGCACACCATTTTTTGGGTGATCGGGATTCCGACGTCAAAAATGCCAAATTTGTTCGTGGACGTCCGTCAAGACGTTGTCTATGCATACGGTTGGCCATCACGGGTTTTCTGGGCCGTTTGGAAGGTCAAACGAGCCCCGGAGCGAGCATACGCCTCATTTTGACGATTTTCGTGTGCTATTGCACACCATTTTTTGGGTGATCGGGATTCCGACGTCAAAAATGCCAAATTTGTTCGTGGACGTCCGTCAAGACGTTGTCTATGCATACGGTTGGCCATCACGGGTTTTCTGGGCCGTTTGGAAGGTCAAACGAGCCCCGGAGCGAGCATACGCCTCATTTTGACGATTTTCGTGTGCTATTGCACACCATTTTTTGGGTGATCGGGATTCCGACGTCAAAAATGCCAAATTTGTTCGTGGACGTCCGTCAAGACGTTGTCTATGCATACGGTTGGCCATCACGGGTTTTCTGGGCCGTTTGGAAGGTCAAACGAGCCCCGGAGCGAGCATACGCCTCATTTTGACGATTTTCGTGTGCTATTGCACACCATTTTTTGGGTGATCGGGATTCCGACGTCAAAAATGCCAAATTTGTTCGTGGACGTCCGTCAAGACGTTGTCTATGCATACGGTTGGCCATCACGGGTTTTCTGGGCCGTTTGGAAGGTCAAACGAGCCCCGGAGCGAGCATACGCCTCATTTTGACGATTTTCGTGTGCTATTGCACACCATTTTTTGGGTGATCGGGATTCCGACGTCAAAAATGCCAAATTTGTTCGTGGACGTCCGTCAAGACGTTGTCTATGCATACGGTTGGCCATCACGGGTTTTCTGGGCCGTTTGGAAGGTCAAACGAGCCCCGGAGCGAGCATACGCCTCATTTTGACGATTTTCGTGTGCTATTGCACACCATTTTTTGGGTGATCGGGATTCCGACGTCAAAAATGCCAAATTTGTTCGTGGACGTCCGTCAAGACGTTGTCTATGCATACGGTTGGCCATCACGGGTTTTCTGGGCCGTTTGGAAGGTCAAACGAGCCCCGGAGCGAGCATACGCCTCATTTTGACGATTTTCGTGTGCTATTGCACACCATTTTTTGGGTGATCGGGATTCCGACGTCAAAAATGCCAAATTTGTTCGTGGACGTCCGTCAAGACGTTGTCTATGCATACGGTTGGCCATCACGGGTTTTCTGGGCCGTTTGGAAGGTCAAACGAGCCCCGGAGCGAGCATACGCCTCATTTTGACGATTTTCGTGTGCTATTGCACACCATTTTTTGGGTGATCGGGATTCCGACGTCAAAAATGCCAAATTTGTTCGTGGACGTCCGTCAAGACGTTGTCTATGCATACGGTTGGCCATCACGGGTTTTCTGGGCCGTTTGGAAGGTCAAACGAGCCCCGGAGCGAGCATACGCCTCATTTTGACGATTTTCGTGTGCTATTGCACACCATTTTTTGGGTGATCGGGATTCCGACGTCAAAAATGCCAAATTTGTTCGTGGACGTCCGTCAAGACGTTGTCTATGCATACGGTTGGCCATCACGGGTTTTCTGGGCCGTTTGGAAGGTCAAACGAGCCCCGGAGCGAGCATACGCCTCATTTTGACGATTTTCGTGTGCTATTGCACACCATTTTTTGGGTGATCGGGATTCCGACGTCAAAAATGCCAAATTTGTTCGTGGACGTCCGTCAAGACGTTGTCTATGCATACGGTTGGCCATCACGGGTTTTCTGGGCCGTTTGGAAGGTCAAACGAGCCCCGGAGCGAGCATACGCCTCATTTTGACGATTTTCGTGTGCTATTGCACACCATTTTTTGGGTGATCGGGATTCCGACGTCAAAAATGCCAAATTTGTTCGTGGACGTCCGTCAAGACGTTGTCTATGCATACGGTTGGCCATCACGGGTTTTCTGGGCCGTTTGGAAGGTCAAACGAGCCCCGGAGCGAGCATACGCCTCATTTTGACGATTTTCGTGTGCTATTGCACACCATTTTTTGGGTGATCGGGATTCCGACGTCAAAAATGCCAAATTTGTTCGTGGACGTCCGTCAAGACGTTGTCTATGCATACGGTTGGCCATCACGGGTTTTCTGGGCCGTTTGGAAGGTCAAACGAGCCCCGGAGCGAGCATACGCCTCATTTTGACGATTTTCGTGTGCTATTGCACACCATTTTTTGGGTGATCGGGATTCCGACGTCAAAAATGCCAAATTTGTTCGTGGACGTCCGTCAAGACGTTGTCTATGCATACGGTTGGCCATCACGGGTTTTCTGGGCCGTTTGGAAGGTCAAACGAGCCCCGGAGCGAGCATACGCCTCATTTTGACGATTTTCGTGTGCTATTGCACACCATTTTTTGGGTGATCGGGATTCCGACGTCAAAAATGCCAAATTTGTTCGTGGACGTCCGTCAAGACGTTGTCTATGCATACGGTTGGCCATCACGGGTTTTCTGGGCCGTTTGGAAGGTCAAACGAGCCCCGGAGCGAGCATACGCCTCATTTTGACGATTTTCGTGTGCTATTGCACACCATTTTTTGGGTGATCGGGATTCCGACGTCAAAAATGCCAAATTTGTTCGTGGACGTCCGTCAAGACGTTGTCTATGCATACGGTTGGCCATCACGGGTTTTCTGGGCCGTTTGGAAGGTCAAACGAGCCCCGGAGCGAGCATACGCCTCATTTTGACGATTTTCGTGTGCTATTGCACACCATTTTTTGGGTGATCGGGATTCCGACGTCAAAAATGCCAAATTTGTTCGTGGACGTCCGTCAAGACGTTGTCTATGCATACGGTTGGCCATCACGGGTTTTCTGGGCCGTTTGGAAGGTCAAACGAGCCCCGGAGCGAGCATACGCCTCATTTTGACGATTTTCGTGTGCTATTGCACACCATTTTTTGGGTGATCGGGATTCCGACGTCAAAAATGCCAAATTTGTTCGTGGACGTCCGTCAAGACGTTGTCTATGCATACGGTTGGCCATCACGGGTTTTCTGGGCCGTTTGGAAGGTCAAACGAGCCCCGGAGCGAGCATACGCCTCATTTTGACGATTTTCGTGTGCTATTGCACACCATTTTTTGGGTGATCGGGATTCCGACGTCAAAAATGCCAAATTTGTTCGTGGACGTCCGTCAAGACGTTGTCTATGCATACGGTTGGCCATCACGGGTTTTCTGGGCCGTTTGGAAGGTCAAACGAGCCCCGGAGCGAGCATACGCCTCATTTTGACGATTTTCGTGTGCTATTGCACACCATTTTTTGGGTGATCGGGATTCCGACGTCAAAAATGCCAAATTTGTTCGTGGACGTCCGTCAAGACGTTGTCTATGCATACGGTTGGCCATCACGGGTTTTCTGGGCCGTTTGGAAGGTCAAACGAGCCCCGGAGCGAGCATACGCCTCATTTTGACGATTTTCGTGTGCTATTGCACACCATTTTTTGGGTGATCGGGATTCCGACGTCAAAAATGCCAAATTTGTTCGTGGACGTCCGTCAAGACGTTGTCTATGCATACGGTTGGCCATCACGGGTTTTCTGGGCCGTTTGGAAGGTCAAACGAGCCCCGGAGCGAGCATACGCCTCATTTTGACGATTTTCGTGTGCTATTGCACACCATTTTTTGGGTGATCGGGATTCCGACGTCAAAAATGCCAAATTTGTTCGTGGACGTCCGTCAAGACGTTGTCTATGCATACGGTTGGCCATCACGGGTTTTCTGGGCCGTTTGGAAGGTCAAACGAGCCCCGGAGCGAGCATACGCCTCATTTTGACGATTTTCGTGTGCTATTGCACACCATTTTTTGGGTGATCGGGATTCCGACGTCAAAAATGCCAAATTTGTTCGTGGACGTCCGTCAAGACGTTGTCTATGCATACGGTTGGCCATCACGGGTTTTCTGGGCCGTTTGGAAGGTCAAACGAGCCCCGGAGCGAGCATACGCCTCATTTTGACGATTTTCGTGTGCTATTGCACACCATTTTTTGGGTGATCGGGATTCCGACGTCAAAAATGCCAAATTTGTTCGTGGACGTCCGTCAAGACGTTGTCTATGCATACGGTTGGCCATCACGGGTTTTCTGGGCCGTTTGGAAGGTCAAACGAGCCCCGGAGCGAGCATACGCCTCATTTTGACGATTTTCGTGTGCTATTGCACACCATTTTTTGGGTGATCGGGATTCCGACGTCAAAAATGCCAAATTTGTTCGTGGACGTCCGTCAAGACGTTGTCTATGCATACGGTTGGCCATCACGGGTTTTCTGGGCCGTTTGGAAGGTCAAACGAGCCCCGGAGCGAGCATACGCCTCATTTTGACGATTTTCGTGTGCTATTGCACACCATTTTTTGGGTGATCGGGATTCCGACGTCAAAAATGCCAAATTTGTTCGTGGACGTCCGTCAAGACGTTGTCTATGCATACGGTTGGCCATCACGGGTTTTCTGGGCCGTTTGGAAGGTCAAACGAGCCCCGGAGCGAGCATACGCCTCATTTTGACGATTTTCGTGTGCTATTGCACACCATTTTTTGGGTGATCGGGATTCCGACGTCAAAAATGCCAAATTTGTTCGTGGACGTCCGTCAAGACGTTGTCTATGCATACGGTTGGCCATCACGGGTTTTCTGGGCCGTTTGGAAGGTCAAACGAGCCCCGGAGCGAGCATACGCCTCATTTTGACGATTTTCGTGTGCTATTGCACACCATTTTTTGGGTGATCGGGATTCCGACGTCAAAAATGCCAAATTTGTTCGTGGACGTCCGTCAAGACGTTGTCTATGCATACGGTTGGCCATCACGGGTTTTCTGGGCCGTTTGGAAGGTCAAACGAGCCCCGGAGCGAGCATACGCCTCATTTTGACGATTTTCGTGTGCTATTGCACACCATTTTTTGGGTGATCGGATTCCGACGTCAAAAATGCCAAATTTGTTCGTGGACGTCCGTCAAGACGTTGTCTATGCATACGGTTGGCCATCACGGGTTTTCTGGGCCGTTTGGAAGGTCAAACGAGCCCCGGAGCGAGCATACGCCTCATTTTGACGATTTTCGTGTGCTATTGCACACCATTTTTTGGGTGATCGGGATTCCGACGTCAAAAATGCCAAATTTGTTCGTGGACGTCCGTCAAGACGTTGTCTATGCATACGGTTGGCCATCACGGGTTTTCTGGGCCGTTTGGAAGGTCAAACGAGCCCCGGAGCGAGCATACGCCTCATTTTGACGATTTTCGTGTGCTATTGCACACCATTTTTTGGGTGATCGGGATTCCGACGTCAAAAATGCCAAATTTGTTCGTGGACGTCCGTCAAGACGTTGTCTATGCATACGGTTGGCCATCACGGGTTTTCTGGGCCGTTTGGAAGGTCAAACGAGCCCCGGAGCGAGCATACGCCTCATTTTGACGATTTTCGTGTGCTATTGCACACCATTTTTTGGGTGATCGGGATTCCGACGTCAAAAATGCCAAATTTGTTCGTGGACGTCCGTCAAGACGTTGTCTATGCATACGGTTGGCCATCACGGGTTTTCTGGGCCGTTTGGAAGGTCAAACGAGCCCCGGAGCGAGCATACGCCTCATTTTGACGATTTTCGTGTGCTATTGCACACCATTTTTTGGGTGATCGGGATTCCGACGTCAAAAATGCCAAATTTGTTCGTGGACGTCCGTCAAGACGTTGTCTATGCATACGGTTGGCCATCACGGGTTTTCTGGGCCGTTTGGAAGGTCAAACGAGCCCCGGAGCGAGCATACGCCTCATTTTGACGATTTTCGTGTGCTATTGCACACCATTTTTTGGGTGATCGGGATTCCGACGTCAAAAATGCCAAATTTGTTCGTGGACGTCCGTCAAGACGTTGTCTATGCATACGGTTGGCCATCACGGGTTTTCTGGGCCGTTTGGAAGGTCAAACGAGCCCCGGAGCGAGCATACGCCTCATTTTGACGATTTTCGTGTGCTATTGCACACCATTTTTTGGGTGATCGGGATTCCGACGTCAAAAATGCCAAATTTGTTCGTGGACGTCCGTCAAGACGTTGTCTATGCATACGGTTGGCCATCACGGGTTTTCTGGGCCGTTTGGAAGGTCAAACGAGCCCCGGAGCGAGCATACGCCTCATTTTGACGATTTTCGTGTGCTATTGCACACCATTTTTTGGGTGATCGGGATTCCGACGTCAAAAATGCCAAATTTGTTCGTGGACGTCCGTCAAGACGTTGTCTATGCATACGGTTGGCCATCACGGGTTTTCTGGGCCGTTTGGAAGGTCAAACGAGCCCCGGAGCGAGCATACGCCTCATTTTGACGATTTTCGTGTGCTATTGCACACCATTTTTTGGGTGATCGGGATTCCGACGTCAAAAATGCCAAATTTGTTCGTGGACGTCCGTCAAGACGTTGTCTATGCATACGGTTGGCCATCACGGGTTTTCTGGGCCGTTTGGAAGGTCAAACGAGCCCCGGAGCGAGCATACGCCTCATTTTGACGATTTTCGTGTGCTATTGCACACCATTTTTGGGTGATCGGGATTCCGACGTCAAAAATGCCAAATTTGTTCGTGGACGTCCGTCAAGACGTTGTCTATGCATACGGTGGCATCACGGGTTTTCTGGGCGTTTGGAAGGTCAAACGAGCCCCGGAGCGAGCATACGCCTCATTTGACGATTTTCGTGTGCTATTGCACACCATTTTTGGGTGATCAGGATTCCGACGTCAAAAATGCCCAATTTGTTCGTGGACGTCCGTCAAGACGTTGTCTATGCATACGGTTGCCATCACGGGTTTTCTGGGTCGTTTGGAAGGTCAAACGAGCCCCGGAGCGAGCATACGCCTCATTTTGACGATTTCGTGTGTATTGCACACCATTTTGGTGATCGGGATTCCGACGTCAAAAATGCCAAATTTGTTGGAGTGTGTCAGACGTTGCTATGCATACGGTTGGAATCACGGTTTTGGGTCGTGGAAGGTCAACGAGCCCCGGAGCGAGCATCCGCCTCATTTTGACGATTTCGTGTGCTATGACACCATTTTTTGGTTGATCGGATCTCCGACGTCAAAAATGCCAAATTTGTTCGTGGACGTCCGTCAGACGTTGTCTATGCATACGGTGGCATCACGGGTTTTCGGGTCGTTGGAAGGGTCAAACGAGCCCGCACAGTGGAGACGTCAGCATAGCCTCATTTTGACGATTTTCGTGTGCTATTGCACACCATTTTTTGGGTGATCGGGATTCCGACGTCAAAAATGCCAAATTTGTTCGTGGACGTCCGTCAAGACGTTGTCTATGCATACGGGTGGCCATCACGGGTTTTCTGGGTCGTTGGAAGGTCAAACGAGCCCCGGAGCGAGCATACGCCTCATTTTGACGATTTCGTGTGCTATTGCACACGCATTTTTTTGTGGTTCGCGATCCGACGTCAAAAATGCCAAATTTGTTCGTGGACGTCCGTCAAGACGTTGTCTATGCATACGTTGGCCATCACGGGTTTCTGGGTCGTTTGGAAGGTCAAACGAGCCCCGGAGCGAGCATACGCCTCATTTTGACGATTTTCGTGTGCTATTGCACACCATTTTTTGGGTGATCGGGATTCCGACGTCAAAAATGCCAAATTTGTTCGTGGACGTCCGTCAAGACGTTGTCTATGCATACGGTGGCCATCACGGGTTTTCTGGGTCGTTTGGAAGGTCAAACGAGCCCCGGAGCGAGCATACGCTCATTTTGACGATTTTCGTGTGCTATGCCACACCATTTTTGGGTGATCAGGATTCCGACGTCAAAAATGCAAATTTGTTCGGGACGTCCGTCAAGACGTTGTCTATGCATACGGTTGGCCATCACGGGTTTTCTGGGTCGTTTGGAAGGTCAAACGAGCCCCGGAGCGAGCATACGCCTCATTTGACGATTTTCGTGTGCTATTGCACACCATTTTTGGGTGATCGGGATTCCGACGTCAAAAATGCCAAATTTGTTCGTGGAGTCGTCAAGACGTTGTCTATGCATACGGTTGGCCATCACGGGTTTCTGGGTCGTTTGGAAGGTCAACGAGCCCCGGAGCGAGCATACGCCTCATTTTGACGATTTCGTGTGCTATTGCACACCATTTTTGGGTGATCGGGATTCCGACGTCAAAAATGCCAAATTTGTTCGTGGACGTCCGTCAAGACGTTGTCTATGCATACGTTGGCCATCACGGGTTTTCTGGGTCGTTTGGAAGGTCAAACGAGCCCCGGAGCGAGCATACGCCTCATTTTGACGATTTTCGTGTGCTATTGCACACCATTTTTGGGTGATCGGGATTCGACGTCAAAAATGCCAAATTGTTCGTGGACGTCCGTCAAGACGTGTCTATGCATACGGTGGGCCATCACGGGTTTTCTGGGTCGTTTGGAAGGTCAACGAGCCCGGAGCGAGCATACGCCTCATTTTGACGATTTTCGTGTGCTATTGCACACCATTTTTTGGGTTGATCAGGATTCCGACGTCAAAAATGCCAAATTTGTTCGTGGACGTCCGTCAAGACGTTGTCTATGCATACGGTTGGCCATCACGGGTTTTCTGGGTCGTTGGAAGGTCAAACGAGCCCGGAGCGAGCATACGCCTCATTTTGACGATTTTCGTGTGCTATTGCACACCATTTTTTTGGGTGATCAGGATTCCGACGTCAAAAATGCCAATTTGTTCGTGGACGTCCGTCAAGACGTTGTCTATGCATACGGTTGGCCATCACGGGTTTTCTGGGTCGTTTGGAAGGTCAAACGAGCCCCGGAGCGAGCATACGCCTCATTTTGACGATTTTCGTGTGCTATGCACACCCATTTTGGGTGATCGGGATTCCGACGTCAAAAATGCCAAATTTGTTCGTGGACGTCCGTCAAGACCTTGTCTATGCATACGGTGGCCATCACGGGGTTTTGGGTCGTTTGGAAGGTCAAACGAGCCCCGGAGCGAGCATACGCCTCATTTTGACGATTTCGTGTGCTATTGCACACCAATTTTGGGTGATCGGGATTCCGACGTCAAAAATGCCAAATTTGTTCGTGGACGTCCGTCAAGACGTTGTCTATGCATACGGTTGGCCATCACGGGTTTTCTGGGTCGGTTGGAAGGTCAAACGAGCCCCGGAGCGAGCATACGCCTCATTTTGACGATTTTCGTGTGCTATTGCACACCATTTTTTTGGGTGATCAGGATTCCGACGTCAAAAATGCCAAATTGTTCGTGGACGTCCGTCAAGACGTTGTCTATGCATACGGTTGGCCATCACGGGTTTTTGGGTCGTTTGGAAGGTCAAACGAGCCCCGGAGCGAGCATACGCCTCATTTTGACGATTTTCGTGTGCTATTGCCACACCATTTTTGGGTGATCGGGATTCCGACGTCAAAAATGCCAATTTGTTCGTGGACGTCCGTCAAGACGTTGTCTATGCATACGGTTGGCCATCACGGGTTTCTGGGTCGTTTGGAAGGTCAAACGAGCCCGGAGAGAGCATACGCCTCTTTTGACGATTTTCGTGTGCTATTGCACACCATTTTTTGGGTGATCAGGATTCGACGTCAAAAATGCCAAATTTGTTCGTGGACGTCCGTCAAGACGTTGTATAGCATACGGTTGGCCATCACGGGTTTCTGGGTCGTTTGGAGGTCAAACGAGCCCGGAGCGAGCATACGCCTCATTTGACGATTTCGTGTGCTATTGCACACCATTTTGGGTGATCAGGATTCCGACGTCAAAAATGCCAAATTTGTTCGTGGACGTCCGTCAAGACGTTGTCTATGCATACGGTTGGCCATCACGGGTTTTCTGGTCGTTTGGAAGGTCAAACGAGCCCCGGAGCGAGCATACGCCTCATTTTGACGATTTTCGTGTGCTATTGCACACCATTTTTTGGGTGATCAGGATTCCGACGTCAAAAATGCCAAATTTGTTCGTGGACGTCCGTCAAGACGTTGTCTATGCATACGGTTGGCCATCACGGGTTTCTGGGTCGTTTGGAAGGTCAAACGAGCCCCGGAGCGAGCATCCGCCTCATTTTGACGATTTTCGTGTGCTATTGCACACCATTTTTGGGTGATCAGGATTCCGACGTCAAAAATGCCAAATTTGTTCGTGGACGTCCGTCAAGACGTTGTCTATGCATACGGTTGGCCATCACGGGTTTTCTGGGTCGTTGAAGGTCAAACGAGCCCCGGAGCGAGCATACGCCTCATTTTGACGATTTTCGTGTGCTATTGCACACCATTTTTTGGGTGATCAGGATCCGACGTCAAAAATGCCAAATTTGTTCGTGGACGTCCGTCAAGACGTTGTCTATGCATACGGTGGCCATCACGGGTTTTCTGGGTCGTTTGGAAGGTCCAACGAGCCCCGGAGCGAGCATACGCCTCATTTGACGATTTTCGTGTGCTATTGCACACCATTTTTGGGTGATCGGGATTCCGACGTCAAAAATGCCAAATTTTTCGTGGACGTCCGTCAAGACGTTGTCTATGCATACGGTGGCCATCACGGGTTTTCTGGGTCGTTGGAAGGTCAAACGAGCCCCGGAGCGAGCATACGCCTCATTTTGACGATTTTCGTGTGCTATTGCACACCATTTTTTGGGTGATCGGGATTCCGACGTCAAAAAATGCCAAATTGTTCGTGGACGTCCGTCAAGACGTTGTCTATGCATACGGTTGGCCATCACAGGTTTTCTGGGTCGTTTGGAAGGCAACGAGCCCCGGAGCGAGCATACGCCTCATTTTGACGATTTTCGTGTGCTTGCACACCATTTTTTGGGTGATCGGGATTCCGACGTCAAAAATGCCAAATTTGTTCGGGGACGTCCGTCAAGACGTTGTCTATGCATACGGTGGCCATCACGGGTTTCTGGTCGTTTGGAAGGTCAAACGAGCCCCGGAGCGAGCATTACGCCTCATTTTGACGATTTTCGTGTGCTATTGCACACCATTTTTGGGTGATCAGGATTCCGACGTCAAAACGCCAAATTTGTTCGTGGACGTCCGTCAAGACGTTGTCTATGCATACGGTTGGCCATCACGGGTTTTATGGTCGTTTGGAAGGTCAAACGAGCCCGGAGCGAGCATACGCCTCATTTTGACGATTTCGTGTGCTATTGCACACCATTTTTTTGGGTGATCGGGATTCCGACGTCAAAAATGCCAAATTTGTTCGTGGACGTCCGTCAAGACGTTGTCTATGCATACGGTTGGCATCACGGGTTTCTGGGTCGTTTGGAAGGTCAAACGAGCCCCGGAGCGAGCATACGCTCATTTTGACGATTTTCGTGTGCTATTGCACACCATTTTTGGGTGATCGGATTCCGACGTCAAAAATGCCAAATTTGTTCGTGGACGTCCGTCAAGACGTTGTCTATGCATACGGTGGCCATCACGGGTTTTCTGGGTCGTTTGGAAGGTCAACGAGCCCCGGAGCGAGCATACGCCTCATTTTGACGATTTTCGTGTGCTATTGCACACCATTTTTTGGGTGATCAGGATTCCGACGTCAAAAATGCCAAATTGTTCGTGGACGTCCGTCAAGACGTTGTCTATGCATACGGTTGGCCATCACGGGTTTCTGGGTCGTTTGGAAGGTCAAACGAGCCCGGAGCGAGCATACGCCTCATTTGACGATTTTCGTGTGCTATTGCACACCATTTTTTGGGTGATCAGGATTCGACGTCAAAATGCCAAATTTGTCGTGGACGTCCGTCAAGACGTTGTCTATGCATACGGTTGGCATCACGGGTTTCTGGTCGTTGGAAGGTCAAACGAGCCCGGAGCGAGCATACGCCATCATTGACGATTTCGTGTGCTATGCACACCATTTTTTGGGTGATCGGGATTCCGACGTCAAAAATGCCAAATTTGTTCGTGGACGTCCGTCAAGACGTTGTCTATGCATACGTTGGCCATCACGGGTTTTCTGGGTCGTTTGGAAGGTCAAACGAGCCCCGGAGGAGCATACGCCTCATTTTGACGATTTCGTGTGCTATTGCACACCATTTTGGGTGATCAGGATTCCGACGTCAAAAATGCCAAATTTTTGTGGACGTCCGTCAAGACGTTGTCATGCATACGGTTGGCCATCACGGGTTTTCTGGGTATTGGAAGGTCAAACGAGCCCGGAGCGAGCATACGCCTCATTTTGACGATTTTCGTGTGCTATTGCAAACATTTTTGGGGTGATCAGGATTCCGACGTCAAAAATGCCAAATTTGTTCGTGGACGTCGTCAAGACGTGTCTATGCATAACGGTTGGCCATCACGGGTTTTCTGGTCGTTTGGAAGGTCAACGAGCCCGGAGCGAGCATACGCCTCATTTTGACGATGTTCGTGTGCTATGCACACCATTTTTGGGTGATCAGGATTCCGACGTCAAAAATGCAAAATTTGTTCGTGGACGTCGTCAAGACGTTGTCTATGCATACGTGGCCATCACGGGTTTTCTGGGCGTTGGAAGGTCAAACGAGCCCCGGAGCGAGCATACGCCTCATTTTGACGATTTTCGTGTGCTATTGCACACCATTTTTTGGGTGATCAGGATTCGACGTCAAAAATGCCAAATTTTTCGTGGACGTCCGTCAAGACGTTTTCTATGCATACGGTTGCCATCAAGGGTTTTCTGGGTCGTTTGGAAGGTCAAACGAGCCCCGGAGCGAGCATACGCCTCATTTTGACGATTTTCGTGTGCTATTGCACACCATTTTTGGAGTGATCAGGGATTCCGACGTCAAAAATGCCAAAATTGTTCGTGGACGTCCGTCAAGACGTGTCTATGCATACGGTTGGCCATCACGGGTTTTCTGGGTCGTTTGGAGGTCAAACGAGCCCCGGAGCGAGCATACGCCTCATTTTGACGATTTTCGTGTGCTATTGCACACCATTTTTGGGTGATCGGATTCCGACGTCAAAAATGCCAAATTGTTCGGGACGTCCGTCAAGACGTTGTCTATGCATACGGTGGCCATCACGGGTTTTCTTTTTCGTATTGGAAGGTCAAACGAGCCCCGGAGCGAGCATACGCCTCATTTTTGACGATTCGTGTGCTATGCACACCATTTTTTGGGTGATCGGATTCGACGTCAAAAATGCCAAATTTTTCGTGGACGTCCGTCAAGACGTTGTCTATGCATACGGTGGCCTAACGGGTTTCTGGGTCGTTTGGAAGGTCAAACGAGCCCGGAGCGAGCATACGCCTCATTTGGACGATTTTCGTGTGCTATGCACACCATTTTTGGGTGATCAGGATTCCGACGTCAAAAATGCAAATTTGTTCGTGGACGTCCGTCAAGAGTTGTCTATGCATACGGTTGGCATCACGGGTTTTCTGGGTCGTTTGGAAGGTCAAACGAGCCCGGAGCGAGCATACGCCTCATTTTGACGATTTCGTGTGCTATTGCACACCATTTTTTGGTGATCGGGATTCCGACGTCAAAAATGCCAAATTTGTTCGTGGACGTACGTCAAGACGTTGTCTATGCATACGGTTGGCCATCACGGGTTTTCTGGTCGTTTGGAAGGTCAACGAGCCCCGGAGCGACATACGCCTCATTTTGACGATTTTCGTGTGCTATTGCACACCATTTTTGGGTGATCGGGATTCCGACGTCAAAAATGCCCAAATTGTCGTGGACGTCCGTCAAGACGTTGTCTATGCATACGGTTGGCCATCACGGGTTTTCTGGGTCGTTTGGAAGGTCAACGAGCCCCGGAGCGAGCATACGCCTCATTTTGACGATTTTCGTGTGCTATTGCACACCATTTTTGGGTGATCAGGATCCGACGTCAAAAATGCCAAATTTGTTCGTGGACGTCCGTCAAGACGTTGTCTATGCATAAGGTTGCCATCACGGGTTTCTGGGTCGTTGGAAGGTCAAACGAGCCCCGGAGCGAGCATAGCCTCATTGACGATTTTCGTGTGTATTGCACACCATTTTTGGGTGATAGGATTCCGACGTCAAAAATGCCAAATTGTTCGTGGACGTCCGTCAAGACTTGTCTATGCATACGGTGGCCATCACGGTTTTCTGGTCGTTTGGAAGGTCAAACGAGACCCGGAGCGAGCATACGCCTCATTTTGACGATTTTCGTGTGCTATTGCACCCCATTTTTTGGGTGATCAGGATTCGACGTCAAAATGCCAAATTTGTTCGTGGACGTCCGTCAAGACGTTGT
>JAWZUQ010000013.1:374117-392630 GCA_034621305.1 Solanum pimpinellifolium | reverse complement strand
AAAAAAATGGTGTGCAATAGCACACGAAAATCGTCAAAATGAGGCGTATGCTCGCTCCGGGGCTCGTTTGACCTTCCAAATGGCCCAGAAAACCCGTGATGGCCAACCGTATGCATAGACAACGTCTTGACGGACGTCCACGAACAAATTTGGCATTTTTGACGTCGGAAACTGATCACCCAAAAAATGGTGTGCAATAGCAACGAAAATCGTCAAAATGAGGCGTATGCTCGCTCCGGGGCTCGTTTGACCTTCCAATGGCCAGAAAACCCGTGATGGCCAAACCGTATGCATAGAAAACGTCTTGACGGACGTCCACGAACAAATTTGGCATTTTTGACGTCGGAATCCTGATCACCCAAAAAATGGTGTGCAATAGCACACGAAAATCGTCAAAATGAGGCGTATGCTCGCTCCGGGCTCGTTTGACCTTCCAAATGGCCCAGAAAACCCGTGATGGCCAACCGTATGCATAGACAACGTCTTGACGGACGTCCACGAACAAATTTGGCATTTTTGACGTCGGAATCCGATCACCCAAAAAATGGTGTGCAATAGCACACGAAAATCGTCAAAATGAGGCGTATGCTCGCTCCGGGGCTCGTTTGACCTTCCAAATGGCCCAGAAAACCCGTGATGGCCAACCGTATGCATAGACAACGTCTTGACGGACGTCCACGAACAAATTGGCATTTTTGACGTCGGAAACTGATCACCCAAAAAAATGGTGTGCAATAGCACACGAAAATCGTCAAAATGAGGCGTATGCTCGCTCCGGGGCTCGTTTGACCTTCCAAATGGCCAGAAAACCCGTGATGGCCAACCGTATGCATAGACAACGTCTTGACGGACGTCCACGAACAAATTTGGCATTTTTGACGTCGGAATCCTGATCACCCAAAAATGGTGTGCAATAGCACACGAAAATCGTCAAAATGAGGCGTATGCTCGCTCCGGGGCTCGTTTGACCTTCCAAACGGCCCAGAAAACCCGTGATGGCCAACCGTATGCATAGACAACGTCTTGACGGACGTCCACGAACAAATTTGGCATTTTTGACGTCGGAATCCTGATCACCCAAAAAATGGTGTGCAATAGCACACGAAAATCGTCAAAATGAGGCGTATGCTCGCTCCGGGGCTCGTTTGACCTTCCAAATGGCCCAGAAAACCCGTGATGGCCAACCGTATGCATAGACAACGTCTTGACGGACGTCCACGAACAAATTTGGCATTTTTGACGTCGGAAACCTGATCACCCAAAAAATGGTGTGCAATAGCACACGAAAATCGTCAAAATGAGGCGTATGCTCGCTCCGGGGCTCGTTTGACCTTCCAAATGGCCCAGAAAACCCGTGATGGCCAACCGTATGCATAGACAACGTCTTGACGGACGTCCACGAACAAATTTGGCATTTTTGACGTCGGAATCCTGATCACCAAAAAATGGTGGCAATAGCACACGAAAATCGTCAAAATGAGGCGTATGCTCGCTCCGGGGCTCGTTTGACCTTCCAAATGGCCAGAAAACCCGTGATGGCCAACCGTATGCATAGACAACGTCTTGACGGACGTCCACGAACAAATTTGGCATTTTTGACGTCGGAATCCTGATCACCAAAAAATGGTGTGCAATAGCACACGAAAATCGTCAAAATGAGGCGTATGCTCGCTCCGGGGCTCGTTGACCTTCCAAATGGCCCAGAAAACCCGTGATGGCCAACCGTATGCATAGACAACGTCTTGACGGACGTCCACGAACAAATTTGGCATTTTTGACGTCGGAATCCTGATCACCCAAAAATGGTGTGCAATAGCACACGAAAATCGTCAAAATGAGGCGTATGCTCGCTCCGGGGCTCGTTTGACCTTCCAAACGGCCAGAAAACCCGTGATGGCCAAACCGTATGCATAGACAACGTCTTGACGGACGTCCACGAACAAAATTGGATTTTTGACGTCGGAATCCTGATCACCCAAAAAATGGTGTGCAATAGCACACGAAAATCGTCAAAATGAGGCGTATGCTCGCTCCGGGGCTCGTTTGACCTCCAAATGGCCCAGAAAACCCGTGATGGCCAACCGTATGCATAGACAACGTCTTGACGGACGTCCACGAACAAATTTGGCATTTTTGACGTCGGAATCCTGATCACCCAAAAAATGGTGTGCAATAGCACACGAAAATCGTCAAAATGAGGCGTATGCTCGCTCGGGGCTCGTTTGACCTTCCAAACGGCCCAGAAAACCCGTGATGGCCAACCGTATGCATAGACAACGTCTTGACGGACGTCCACGAACAAATTTGGCATTTTTGACGTCGGAAACCTGATCACCCAAAAAATGGTGTGCAATAGCACACGAAAATCGTCAAAATGAGGCGTATGCTCGCTCCGGGGCTCGTTTGACCTTCCAAATGGCCCAGAAAAACCGTGATGGCCAACCGTATGCATAGACAACGTCTTGACGGACGTCCACGAACAAATTTGGCATTTTTGAAGTCGGAATCCTGATCACCCAAAAAAATGGTGTGCAATAGCACACGAAAATCGTCAAAATGAGGCGTATGCTCGCTCCGGGCTCGTTTGACCTTCCAAATGGCCCAGAAAAACCGTGATGGCCAACCGTATGCATAGACAACGTCTTGACGGACGTCCACGAACAAATTTGGCATTTTTGACGTCGGAATCCTGATCACCCAAAAAATGGTGTGCAATAGCACACGAAAATCGTCAAAATGAGGCGTATGCTCGCTCCGGGGCTCGTTTGACCTTCCAAATGGCCCAGAAAACCCGTGATGGCCAACCGTATGCATAGACAACGTCTTGACGGACGTCCACGAACAAATTTGGCATTTTGACGTCGGAATCCTGATCACCCAAAAAATGGTGTGCAATAGCACACGAAAATCGTCAAAATGAGGCGTATGCTCGCTCCGGGGCTCGTTTGACCTTCCAAATGGCCAGAAAACCCGTGATGGCCAACCGTATGCATAGACAACGTCTTGACGGACGTCCACGAACAAATTTGGCATTTTTGACGTCGGAATCCTGATCACCCAAAAAATGGTGTGCAATAGCACACGAAAATCGTCAAAATGAGGCGTATGCTCGCTCGGGGCTCGTTTGACCTTCCAAATGGCCCAGAAAACCCGTGATGGCAACCGTATGCATAGACAACGTCTTGACGGACGTCCACGAACAAATTTGGCATTTTTGACGTCGGAATCCTGATCACCCAAAAAATGGTGTGCAATAGCACACGAAAATCGTCAAAATGAGGCGTATGCTCGCTCCGGGGCTCGTTTGACCTTCCAAATGGCCCAGAAAACCCGTGATGGCCAACCGTATGCATAGACAACGTCTTGACGGACGTCCACGAACAAATTGGCATTTTTGACGTCGGAATCCTGATCACCCAAAAAATGGTGTGCAATAGCACACGAAAATCGTCAAAATGAGAGGCGTATGCTCGCTCCGGGCTCGTTTGACCTTCCAAATGGCGCAACTATGATATACTCACTGGATGGGTAATAGGACGGTGGACGTGGGTCTGATGGATTGAGATGGTGTGAAGAAAGGATTCCTTGATAGGCTCCAAAAACCAAGTCTTTAACATAAATTATAATGTAATGACAAATGAACTACGAATTGTCTATTCATACTATAAAACAATTGAGGTGGATGTAACACCCTCAAAACGAACTAGGTTAAAATAGAGCCTCTCATGTGCTTAAAGAGTTTAAAATGAATAACGTGTCTCCTTAGAATTCGTAAATTGTGAAAAACTAAACCATATTAAATAGCTGACCACGTAGATCTCGAAAAAATATGCAGAAAAAAAATCGCGTGAAACGGATATTGGAGGCAAAAGTTCAATCATTGAAGTTTGACCCAATTAAAGATGTGAACTCAAAAAAAGTAGTTGTAAATTTGTGAAATTTCAAACGGTCATAACTTTTGACTCGGATGTCCGATTGAGGCGATTTTTTTTTTGAAATTGGATATTTTTTCGAGATCTATGCGATCAAACAGCCGAATGGCGGTTTGGACGAGCCGATTTTTCAATAAACGTCTTTTATCACATTCAATTTAAATTTCCCCAAACTTGAAGAAAATTGTAATTCTTTATTGGTACGAATCTGATAAAAGAAAATAGATTTTTGAGTTCGAAGTACCTTGGTAACGCATCTCAGAATGTCTATTTTAATGTTAGACACTCAATTTTATGATAAAACTCTTTTATCGCGTTCAATTTACGTTTCCCCCAATTTGTGCATAAGGATTTGTTCCTCAAATGGGTTTATTCATTTTTTTGGGTAATTTTTGTCTCTTTTTTTTTTGGTTTGCGTTATTTTTTTATTATATTTTTTATTCTGTTTTTTGCGTCGATTTTTTTGTTTTTTTGGGTTTTATTTTTTGTCCTTTTTGTTTGCATCTTTTTTTTCCTCCTTTTTTTAGCATTTTTTGCTTATTTTATTTTGTCAAATTTTTTTATGCGAGAGTTTTTTTTTGCATCCCTGTTTTTGGCATTTTTTTGGTAATTTTTTATCCGGTTTTTTTTTGTGTTTTTTTTTATATCTGGGTTTTTTATTTTTGTGTAGCTTTGTTTTTTTTGGTAAATTATTTTTATCCGTTTTTTTTGTTTTTTTTCCGGCGGTTTTTTTTAATTTGGTAATTGTTTTTTATTCGGGTTTTTTTTAGCGTTCTCTTCAATTTGTTTGAAGAATCCACATTGGATCACCACTAACATGTCTGTTCCAACACTGTTCCACAGTTGATAAAAATGTTTCATTCTCAGTCCAGCAATTGAGGAATTTGAAATATTTAATCACTGGTATCTGATTATGACACATTTCCATAAATAAAGGAGAGTGATATGATCCAACTGAAGGAAGATGAGTGATAGTACTTTGAGGCATCCTATCAAGCCATTTGTCATTAACCATACCCCTATCTAACCTTTTCCAAATTCTAGCACCATCCTTCCTGTGGTTACACCATTTATAATGCTGACCATTATACCCCATATCAACTAAGCCACAGGCCTCAATAATACTAATAAATTCAAGACTCTTATTCATATTGTATTCTCTACCCCCAAGTTTTTCTTGAGTAGAGGAGATAACATTAAAGTCTCCAATAGTTCACCAAGTCTCAATAGGGTTTAGGGTTTAGGGTTTAGGGTTTAGGGTTTGGGGTTTGGGTTTGGGGTTTGGGGTTTGGGGTTTCGGGTTTCGGGTTTCGGGTTTCGGGTTTGGGGTTCGGGGTTCGGGTTTCGGGTTTGGGGTTTGGGGTTTCGGGTTTCGGGTTTCGGGTTTCAGGTTTCGGGGTTCGGGGTTTCGGGTTTCGGGTTCGGGGTTTGGGGTTCGGGGTTCGGGGTTCGGGGTTCGGGGTTCGGGGTTCGGGGTCGGGGTTCGGGGTTCGGGGTCGGGGTTCGGGGTTCGGGGTTGGGGTTTTGGGTTTGGGGTTTGGGGTTTGGGGTTGGGGTTTAGGGTTTAGGGTTTTTTTTTGGTAAACGACCCTTTGAGTGGGTCAGGGGCTTAGCAACACCCCAGGCCTTAACATATATATGAACAAAATTTTACAAGAAGGGGGGCATTGACCTTACCTTCTAAAATTTGGTAGGTATGTAATTGACTTATCTACTAAGATAGTCAATTACACCCTTATACAATAAGATGCACAATTAGAAAGTAATACCTAGAGAGGACTCCTCTCTTAATACATTTTCTAATAAGCATAAATGAGGGAGACTCTCCCCTTACATGGATAATGATATTAATAAACCTATTCTACCAAATAAAACAGTCAATGAATAAGTTTAATGACATTAGAATTACAACTTAAGTATAGAAATTGTATCTAGGGAGGATGTTTTATTCTCTTGAGTTTCCTTCTTCTAAAATTCTGGATACCCATCTTCTCCAATATATAACTTCCTCTAATTGCTCCCTTGAGTTGTGTTGTTGTATAAAAATGTTGAAGTATTTCCAGCTTGTGGCTCCATTTAGCTAGCATGTCTGCAGTACAATTTGCTTCTCTGTATATGTGATGACACTGAAAATGATCCAATTTCCTAACTATTTGTTGAATTTGCTGGATAGTTTCTTCATATCTCCATGGTATCTTGATTGTATTATTGATCCAATTGCACAGCAGCTCTGAATCCACTTCTAACTCAATGTTTTTGTAGCCATGTTGTTCACTCCAGTCCAGCCCATATAGTGCAGCCTTGATCTCTGCAATATTATTAGTACCAAGACCTAGAGGTAAAGAAAAAGCATAAACTATTTTACCTTGATGATTTCTTAGTATTCCACCTCCTCCAATCTTACCTGAATTCTGTAGGGCACTCCCATCTGTGTTTAATTTGTAAATACCTAAGTCTGGCTTATTCCAGCTTACCATTACAATTTTATATTGCTGTTGACAATGCTCTATTATATTCATCAGATTATTCCAACTAGATTGCCATGGTATAATAGGAAATACAGTTTTAATAATATGCATAACATCCTTGAATATTCCATACTGAACTCTATGTATGCTGGAACTTTTCTTCCCATATTTGACTGTACACCTGTTTTTCCAAAGATTCCAACAAATAATATTAGGTATAATATGGATGAATAATTTATATACCTCATTAGTAGCTTGCTGATTCCTCCAGTGTAGTAATTGATCTCTTAAAGTAGTATTAACTGGCACTACTCCAACTGTGGATGCATGAAACTTCCATATGTATTTAGCAAAGTTGCCATTAATCAATATGTGATTAATGTCATCTTTGCCTTTACTGTGACAACAATAACAATCTGAAATATCTTTTCCAAATTTCTGCAAAATTTCATTAGTAGGTAACCTACCTTTTAAAGCTCTCCAAATAAAGAAGGATATTTTAAAAGGTAAGTGTTTATGCCATATTAAGTTATTAATAGGGTCTATATGTCTCTTCTTTCTAATACACTCCCATGCAGATGCAATAGTAAAGTTACCAGATTCAGTAGGCATCCAACTTGCAGTATCCTTTTTCCCATCTTTATAATTGAAATTAGTTTGCAAAATCTTGGGTATCAACAAAGATGGAACATGCTGTCTAAGTAAACTTTCATTCCATTTACCATCCTTTAAGAAATCAGCTACAACACTGTTGTTAATACTAGAAATATGATCACAATGATAGGCAATAGATTCATTATCTAACCAGTTATCCCACCAAAAGCTGCTATTACCTGAATGAATATGCCATTTAATGAGAGATTCCACCTTAGTTCTATTTCTAGTAAGATATCTCCAGACTATAGAATCACCAGTGTCATATTTTTTGGCCACAGGATTGGCTCTTTGACAATACTTGGCTTTTATAAAAAGACTCCACAAAGAGTTTTTGGTTCTAAAATTCCACCACTGCTTATATTGAAAAGCAGTACATATATCTTCAAGCCTTCTCACTCCAATGCCTCCTTCCATAATAGGATAAGCCATATTCTCCCATGAAGACCAATGGTATTTCTTACCATCTTTATCTATACCCCAAAAGAAATCAGCCATTACCTTTTTAATACTATTTAAAGTAGTTTTGGGAGGTGAAATAGCAGCAAGTGTATGAATTGGAATGGATTGCAATACATGCTTCACTAAGGTAGTTTTGCCTCCAAAATTTAACATTTTTGAATGCCAACCTGCAATTTTTTTTATCACCTTATCAATCATCTCACAGTAATATATAATCCTTTGCCTACCAATATACAAAGGACATCCAAGATAATAGATAGGGCTGTATTTTCTACTAAAACCAGTAGCCCTTTTGATTTCCTCTATGGTATCTTGACTAGTATTAGAGGTTACCATAAAGAAACTTTTGAGTTTATTTACTTTCTGATCAGACACTTCTTCATATTCTTCAATAGTCTTCATAATGAGATTAAGAGAGTTACTATCAGTAGAGGTAAAAATAATTATATCATCAGCAAAGCTAAGATGGTTAATTTGGGGACCATTGTTTTCCATATAAAATCCTCTGTACAACTTATTTTGGTATAGAAGACTAAGCTGTCTTGAAAGAACTTCAGCACCTAAAATAAATAATGCTGGAGACAATGGATCACCTTGTTTAAGTCCTCTCTTAGAATGAAAAAATCCATGTCTCTTCCCATTAATGACTATAGAGTACCAATTATTACTCATAATCCTCCACACTCTATCAATAAACAATTCACTAAATCCCATTTTTCTTAACACAATGCAAGTATAATTCCATGAAACTCTATCATATGCTTTCTCCATGTCCAGTTTAATGACTACATTACTACCTTCTCTTGGTTTCTTAATCCCATGAATAATTTCCTGAGCCAACAAAATGTTCTCAGAAATGTTCCTTCCTTTTACAAAACCTGATTGAGTTTCTGAAACAATACAAGGTAAAATGGATGCCAATCTAGTGCTCATAATCTTAGAGATGATTTTATTGGAAAAATTACTAAGGCTTATAGGTCTGAACTCCTTAATTTTACAGGGATGGTCTACTTTAGGCAGTAATATGAGACAAGAGTGAGTCATATATTTTGGCATAGGGTTACCACTATAAAAGTACTTAACAGCAGCCAACAGATCATTTTTTATAATACCAAAGCAACTTTGGTAAAATTTTCCTCCAAAACCATCCGGACCAGGTGCAGAATTAGGATTCATACTCATTATGATCTTTCTCAACTCATCTTCATTAGGCAGCCTATCTAACTTCTTATTTTGTTCTTGAGTGATTGAAGTATTGATACACTGAAGAGTTTCTTCCTTAATTTTCTCATTCTTACCAGTAAAAATCTCCTCATAATAATCACAAGCATGTCTGGCAATCTGTTCTTCTCCATTAATCCAGTTCCCACTGTCATCCATCAACTTATGAATAGCCATTCTATTTCTTTTACCTCTAATCAAAGCATGAAAATATTTGGTGTTTGCATCACCCTCTTTTAGCAATGTAACTTAGTTTTCTGCTGGAGAACATTATATTCAACCTTCAAAAATTTAATATAATTAGCATTCACAGCATTCAACTTTTCTCTATTTTCAACACAATTATTGAGGACCATATCATTTTCAGCTTGTTTTACCAGCTCCTCATAGTGTTTTACCCTTTCAAAAACATCACCATATTCCTGTTTTGACCAATTTCTCAAGGTATTAGTTAATCTCCTCAATTTTGTATGTAAAATCCACATAGGATTTCCAGTGGCAGCTCTATTCCAACATTGTTCCACAGTTGATAAAAAAGAATCATTTTCAGTCCAACAATTCAGAAATCTAAAATATTTAATAATGTTGGATTGAATATCACCAATTTCCATTAATAAAGGACTATGATCAGATCCAATTGAAGGAAGATGAGTAATACTAGAATGAGGCATTATGTCAATCCATTTATCATTAGTCATACCTCTATCCAATCTTTTCCAAATTCTTGCACCATCCCTCCTATGATTACACCATGTATAATTTTGACCATAATAACCCATGTCTACTAATCCACAAGCCTCAATAATACTAATAAATTCCAAACTCTTGTTTATGTTATAATCTCTACCACCCAGTTTCTCACTAGTAGAAGTTATAACATTAAAATCCCCTAATACACACCAAGGATTCATACTTTCAGATCTCTTTAGCATAACATCCCAAAGAGGTTTTCTCAACTGATCCTTACACTTAGCATAAACATAAGTCATGTTGAATTTCTCCCTGCAAGTTTCATGTCTAACCTCACAAGTCACCTGTTGTTGATCACTTTCCAGGATATCACAAGTAATTTCATTAGACCAAAAAAGCCAAATTTTGTTATTAGAATTACTATAACTATGATCCATGAGTAATTGAAGTCTGTAAGCATCTATATGATCATAACTGGAAAAAGGTTCTAAAATAGCCATCATAGAAATATTATGAAGTTTTTTGAGATTAATCAGCCTCTCAAGAGCACCAAAAGTATTGATACTCCTAACATTCCAACATAAAAACTTAATCATTAAATTCCTCTACTTCTAGCTCTAGTATTAGGTTTACTAGTACTAGTAAGTTTATTTTGCTTCACAAGCTTTCTTCCTCTAGGTGATAGACCCTGTTTGCCAGTTACATCTCTAATTTCATCTACATTAGAAGGCTGTAACATAGGATCTTTTTGAATTTGGTCAGAAGTGTTAAGTTCCTCTCCTGGTTCTATACCCTCTCCTAAAGATTGAGTATCCACATCATACTCATATTCAGAATCAGGCTCCCTATACTCATCAAAATTACTTTGATGATCAGTAGGGACATTACCAGAAGTAGAAGGATTTTTATTATTATTTTTTAAATTAGTCTGTAGAAGAGGATTATGAATATTTTTATCAGGGGGTTCTTTTGCAACATTGCTACATTCCCCATATTCAAAAACTTTATCTTTGCCTTTATCAAATCTAGTATGTTGAGACCTATTATCCACCTGACCTCTTCCAACCTCACCTCCATCAGCTACTCCAATATTGTCACTACAAAGGGCTGCAGGGGAGGGGAGCATTGAGTCAATACCTGATTTATTAATATTTGCTTGATGATAAACCACTTGTTGAGTATTAGTGGCCTGACTTTCCAACCTTGGTTGTTTATTTCTTTTTTCCTGCTGTACATGAGCTCTTTCTGAATATGCATTACTTTGTTCATGCACTTGATCATTGTGTTGCTCCATTACTTCTCCAGCAGGTGTTAGTTCCTGTGATTCAAGATCAATATAGGTGTTTTTAGTAGGGATATTAATTATACCTGCTTGAAATTGCTGTGCTTGGTGAACAGTCTTTTCATTGTTGAATCTAACTTGTTGATTGTTATTCTTTCTTCTTTGTGTTTGCCATGTATCTTGCATACCATGCTGCTGAGTTTCATCACCTTGCTGTCTTGGTTGATTGTAATCTGGCTCATTTCTACCAGTTTCCTTGTTCTGATCAATCTGTAATTCTGCATGGACAGTTTGAGCAATGTCTTTCCTATTCTTGTTTTTATCTAACTCTTTTCTTTTTTTATTTTCCTCATCCCTTTGTTTTATAATACAGTCAGACTCCTTGTGACCTTGATGTTTGCAATAAAAACAGTAATTTGGAATACTATCATACTCAATCTTTTGCCACCTCCCATCAGTAATATCTTCACCTATATACCCCATCCAAATGTGAGGGGGTCTGTCCTTTGTTAAGTCCACTTGCACTTTAACTCTAGCTTGACTCCCTCTTGTTTTATTAATAGAGGCAGAATCAAGATACAAAACTCTACCTATGGGTGAAAGAAGACTAGTAATGAATTGTTTATTGTAACAATGCCATGGCAATTCAGGCAATGAAATCCATATTGGAACTAGGGGTGTTTCTTCCTCAGGTGTAAAATTAGGTGTCCAGGCTTGGATTCTCATTACTTGACCTGCTATAGTCATTCTTTGTTTAGTCCATACCATATTATAGTCTAATTCATTATCAAGATCAATGTAGACATGTCTTGAATTAAAGTGAGCTATTTTAACTCCCCCAGACAATTGAGTTTGTAATATAAAATTTTTCCTAATTAACTCAATTCTAGGCATGGTATAGATGAATTTTCCTATCAAAGTGAATTTACAGGTAGCAGCTAGGTTTTTAACTACTTCTTCCTTAACATATAACACAGCTGGGAGTCCTTGCTTAGTAGTAATCTCAGGTTCAGTAAGCTTAATGCTCTCCCCTTTTTTGGATTGATTATATCTAAGTCTATCAGCATATGTTTGAATGACAGTATAAGGGGCAGGTTCAGGTATTTGGTCCTTCTTATTGAAAGTGTTAGTTTCTGAAGAAGGATCATGATTTGCATTCTTAGTTCGAGGTAAAGGTCTATCAAAATTACTAGACACTTTAGGAAAATTTTGTTGATAATCAAGATTTCTAACAGAATCAATGTTAATTCTATCAGTAATATTCACCAAGCTATCATTCTTGGAGTTGAAATTGGTAGAAACTAGATTACCTTGCCCATTATTAGCTCTAACAGGAATTTCAGAAGAAGGCATACCAGATTGACGAATTTGATAAGGATGAACAGCATCCTTAGAAGCAAGAATTCGTGTAGTCCTTGGATTTTGTTGTTCCATATCTTTTTCTTTATTGAAATTGAAATTTCTTTGTTGATTTGTAACAGATCGATTCACCTGTTGATGTTGACCATCACTAAATTGTTGTTCCCTTCCTTGCGAATCGATCTTCTCACCTCCCAGTCGTAAATCAACTAATCTATCATCTTTTGCTCCACCAATCTGTTGAATATGTGAATCGCGACCTAGATTGTGCGATTTTTGTCGATTATCATACGAATGAACTGGTGTTGAGCTCGATTTTGCCGCCGCTGCTTGCGATGCGATTTTTCCATCGCCCATCTGTTCTTCGCCACTTTCAATTGCGCCTTCTTTACGATTAAGATTGTAATCTTTTTCAGTGTTGTGACGCGAAGCATCGATGTCAGCCTCTATCGTCGCTACCTGGATCGCTTCTTCCTTCCTTTGCGACGAGGAAGATGATGCAGAATCCGTCACTTCGTGGATTTGCGAATGAATTATTGGATTTCCAGTTTCTATCGGAGGATCTGGTGGCTTAACACGCTCATCCACTGGATTTCCATCCATTACAACTCACAATTTTCCAGGAAATTAGCTGATTAACTAATTCTTACGACGAACACCTTGCAAAATTTTTAGAGAGAGAAAAATTTTTTAGAGAGAGAAAATTTTTAGAGAGAGAAAATTTCCGTGAAATGAGAAAGCGATAGGGTTTAGGGTTTAGGGTTTAGGGTTTAGGGTTTAGGGTTTAGGGTTTAGGGTTAGGGTTTAGGGTTTAGGGTTTAGGGTTTAGGGTTTAGGGTTTAGGGTTTAGGGTTTAGGGTTTAGGGTTTAGGGTTTAGGGTTTAGGGTTTAGGGTTTAGGGTTTAGGGTTTAGGGTTTAGGGTTTAGGGTTTAGGGTTTAGGGTTTAGGGTTAGGGTTAGGGTTTAGGGTTTAGGGTTTAGGGTTTAGGGTTTAGGGTTTAGGGTTTTTTTTTTTTTTAGTTGAACGACCCTTGAGGTGGGTCAGGGGCTTAGCAGTCACCCCCAGGCCTTAACATTTATTGAAAACAAAATTTACATGAAGGGGGACATTCACCTTACCTTCTACAATTTGGTAGGTAAATTGACTTATCTACTAAGAAAGTCAATTACACCTAATACAATATGATGCACATCTATAGAAAATTAAACTATTTTCTAAGCAAGCATAAATGAGGGAGACTCTCCCTTTACATTGAGAATGAAAATGTAAATCTATTCTATTAACTAAAATTAGCTAAAGAATAAATTTAATGTCAATTGTATTACAATACCTTTGATAACTTGTATTATATCTAAGGTGGATGTTTTATTCTCTTAAGTTTCCTTCTTCTAAAATTTTGCACTCCCATCTTCTCCAATATATAACTTCCTTTAATTGCTCCCTCATGTTGTCTTGTTGTATAAAAGTGTTGAACTATTTCCAGCTTGTGACTCCATTTGGATAACAAGTCTGCAGTATTGTTGGCTTCCCTGTATATGTGATGACACTGAAATTGTTCCATTTTCATACTTATTTGCTGAATTTGTTGGACCAGATCTTCATATCTCCAAGGGATTTTGGTTGTGTTTTTTATCCAATTGAACAGCAGCTCTGAGTCCACTTCCAATTCCACTTTTTTGTATCCATGTTGTTCACACCACTGCATCCCATATAGAGCAGCCTTGATCTCTGCAAAATTGTTAGTACCAACACCAAATGGTATAGAAAAGGCATAAACAATTTTACCTTGAAAATCCCTTAAAATACCCCCACCACCAGTTTTACCTGAATTTTGAATAGCACTGCCATCTGTATTGAGTTTATAAGTGCCTAAAGCTGGTTTATTCCAACTTACCAACACTATTTTATATTGCTGAGAACAGTTCTCAATTATGTTAACTAAATTGTTCCAGTTTGATTGCCATGGTATACTTGGAAATACAAGTTTAATAACCTGCATTACTTCCTTGAATATGCCATATTTTACTCTATGTATACTGGATCTTTTTCTTCCCATACTTGACAGCACATCTATTTTTCCATAAATTCCAACAGATTAGATTAGGTAAGATATGTATAAGTAACTTATGTACCTCATTGTTGACTTGTTGATTCCTCCAATGTAATAATTGAGCTCTAAGAGTAGTGTTGACTGGTATTATTCCAAGAGTTGCAGCATGGATCTTCCAAATATATTTAGCAAAATTTCCATTAATCAATATGTGATTAATGTCATCTTTGCCTTTCCTATAACAGCAGCTACAATCTGAAATATTACTACCAATTCTTTGCAGAAATTCATTAGTAGGTAACTTACCTTTTAAGGCTCTCCAGATAAAAAAAGCTATTTTAAAAGGTAAATGTTTATGCCATATAATTGTACTAATATTGTCACTAATTCTTTTCTTTCTAATACATTCCCATGCAGAAGCTATAGAGAAAATGCCAGTTTCAGTTGGCATCCATATTGCAGTGTCATCTTTGCCTGCAGTATAATTAAATTGTTTCTGCAAAATCTTTGGTACCAACAAAGGTGTCACCTGTTGTCTAATTAAACTTTCATTCCACTTACCATCCTTTAAGAAGTCTGCAACCATACTGTTATTTAAACTAGATATATGCTCATTTTGACTAGCAAGATTTTCAATATCCAACCAATTATCCCACCAAAAACTACAAGTACCAGAATTTATATTCCATTTAATGAAAGATTCCACCTTAATTCTATTTCTAGTTAAGTATCTCCATATCAATGAGTCACCAGTATCATATTTTTTAGCCACAGGATTGGCTCTTTGACAGTATTTGGCTTGTAAGAACTGACTCCACAATGATTTTTTAGTTCTAAAATCCCACCACTGCTTGTATTGAAAAGCAGTACAAACATCTTCTAATAATCTTACACCAATTCCCCCTTCACTAATTGGATAAGCCAAGTTTTCCCAAGATGACCAATGATATTTCTTACCATCTTTATCAATGCCCCAAAAGAAATCAGCAATAAGCTTCTTAATACAATTTAGAGTAGTTTTGGGAGGTGATATAGCAGCAAGAGTATGGATTGGAATAGATTGAAGAACATGTTTCACCAAGATAATTTTACCTCCAAAGTTTAATATCTTTGAATGCCAGCCTGAAATTTTTTTGATTATTTTTTCAACTAGTTCAGAATAATATATAATCCTTTGTCCTCCACTATATAATGGACAGCCAAGATAATTGATAGGACTGTTTTTCCTAGTAAATCCAGTAGCCCTCTTAATTTCCTCAATAATATCATAACCAGTATTAGGAGTCACCATAAAGAAACTTTTTTCTTTATTCACCTGCTGATCTGAAACTGCTTCATATAGCTCAATTGTTTTCATAATAAGATGAATGGAATTAGTATCAGTGGAAGTGAAGATAATTATATCATCTGCAAAACTAAGATGATTAATTTTTGGTCCTTTTCTTTCCATATGAAATCCTTTATACTGATGATTTTGATAAAGGAGATTAAGCTGTCTTGACAGAATTTCAGCACCTAAAACAAAAAGTGATGGAGATAAAGGATCACCCTGTTTAAGCCCTCTCTTAGATTGAAAAAACCCATGCCTCTTCCCATTTATTACAATAGAGTACCAATTATTGCTCATAATCCTCCAAACTCTGTCAATAAACACTTCACTAAAACCCATTCTTCTTAACACCAAACAAGTATAATTCCATGAAACTCTATCATAAGCTTTAACCATGTCTAGTTTGATAACCACATTACTTCCATCTTTTGGTTTTTTAATCCCATGAATAATTTCCTGAGCCAACAAAATATTCTCAGCAATACTCCTTCCTTTGACAAAACCTGATTGATTTGCAGAAACAATACCAGGTAATACTAATGCTAATCTGGTACTTAAGATCTTTGAAATGATCTTATTAGTAAAATTACTAAGACTAATAGGTCTGAAGTCCTTAAGTCTGCAAGGATGGTCAATTTTGGGGAGTAGAGTTAAACAGGCATGAGTTAAATATCTGGGCATAATATTACCAACATAAAAATGCTTAACAGCAGCCAAAAGATCTTCTTTGATAATATCAAAGCATATTTGGTAGAATTTTCCACCAAATCCATCAGGTCCAGGGGCTGAGTGAGGGTTCATACTCATAATGGTCCTTTTCAATTCATCCATATCAGGTATTCTATCAAGATCTTTATTTTGTTCATGAGTTATCATAGGATTAATACACTGCAGGATATCTTCCTTGATTTTGTCATTCCCACCTGTGAAAATCTTCTCATAATAATCACAAGCATGTTTAGCAATCTCTTCTTCCCCCTTAATCCAATTCCCACTTTCATCCATCAGTTTATGAATAGACATTCTATTTCTTTTTCCTCTGATCAAAGTGTGAAAATATTTAGTGTTAGCATCTCCTTCTTGCAACCAATGCAATTGAGTTTTTTGTTGAAGAATCTTATATTCCATCTTAGAATACTTAATATACTTAGCATTAATAGCATTAAGTTTCTCTAAATTTTCAGCACTATAATTATCAATTATAATATTTTCAGCCTTTTTCACCAAATCCTCATACAGTTTAACTTTTTCAAATACATCACCATATTCCTGTTTTGACCATATTCTCAAAGTCTTAGTTAGTCTCCTCAACTTTGTATGAAAATTCCACATAGGATTACCAATTACATCTCTTTTCCAACATTTTCCCACAGTTTCTAGAAAAGAATCATTCTCAGTCCAACAGTTCAGAAATTTAAAATACTTAATAGTATTAGATTGAATATCACAGATTTCCATCAATAAGGGACAATGATCAGACCCTACTGAAGGAAGATGAGTAATACTAGAATGAGGCATTGTTTCAATCCATTTATCATTAGTCATACCCCTATCTAATCTTTTCCAGATTCTTGCACCATCTTTCCTATGATTACACCAAGTATAATCCTGACCATGATATCCCATGTCCACTAAACCACAAGCCTCAATAATATTAATAAACTCCAAACTCTTGTTTATATTATAATCTCTCCCTCCCAGTTTCTCACTAGTAGATGTGATAACATTGAAGTCTCCAATAATACTCCAAGGATACATGGTTTCAGACCTTTTTAGCATTATATCCCAAAGTGGTTTCCTTAACTGATCCTTACACTTAGCATATACATATGTGATAATAAACTTTTCACTACATTTCTCATGACTCACCTCACAAGTCACCTGTTGCTGATCACTTTCCAAGATATCACAAGTAATGTCATTAGACCAAAACAGCCAAATTTTGTTATTAGAATTACTAAAACTATGATTCATGATTAATTGCATTCTACAAGAATCTATATTATCTTGATTAGAAAAAGGTTCTAGAATAGCTATCATAGACAGGTTATGCATTTTTCTGAGATTAATCAATCTCTCTAATGCACCAAAAGTATTTATGCTCCTCACATTCCAACATAGAAACTTAATCATTAGATTCCTCTACTTCTAGCTCTAGTATTAGGCTTACTATGACTAGCAAGTTTATTTTGTTTTACAATCTTTCTTCCTCTAGGTGATAGACCTTGTTTGCCAGTTACATCTCTAATTTCATCAACATTAGAGGACTGAAGCAAAGGGCCTTTTTGAATATGGTCAGAGGTGTTAAATTCCTCTCCTGGTTCAATACCATCTCCTAAAGATTGTGTATCCACATCCAAATCATCTTCAGAATCAGGTTCCCTATATTCATCCACATTCTCATCTCTTTGATGATCAATAGGGTTATTACCAGTAGTAAGTTGAATTTTATTATTATTTTTAGTAATAATCTGATGAGGAATATTAATAACCTGTTTATCAGGGGGTTCTTTATCAGTATTACTAGAAATCCCCTGTTCAACAACTTTATTGTTTCCTTTATCATAATTAACATGCTGAGTACTAATATTCACCTGTCCTCTTCCAACCTCACCTCCATCAGCTACACCAACATTATCACTATAAGGGATTGCTGGGGAGGGGATTATTGCTTCCATACCTGCTTTGTTTATATTGTCCTGTTGATGAATAGACTGATGATCCATAGTAACCTGACTTTCCAATCTTGACTGTTTGTTCCTTTTGTCTTTTTGTATTTGATTTCCTTCCCTATATGCTTGACTTTGATCATGCTGATCATTATTGTCATGATCTATGCCAACTCCAACAGGTGTATGATCCTGTGATTCAAGGTCAATATAGGTGTTTTTAGTAGAAATTGTTATACCTGTTTGATGCTGTTGTTGATGAGTAACAATCTTGTTATTGTTGAATCTAACTTGTTGGTTGTTGTTCCTTCTTTTTTGTGTTTGCCATTCTTCTTGTATCTCTTGTTGTTGGCCTTCAACACCTTGTTGTAGAGGTTGAAGATGTTCCATCTCAC
>JAWZUQ010000013.1:361617-366617 GCA_034621305.1 Solanum pimpinellifolium | reverse complement strand
TTTCTTCCCATACTTGACAGCACATCTATTTTTCCATAAATTCCAACAGATTAGATTAGGTAAGATATGTATAAGTAACTTATGTACCTCATTGTTGACTTGTTGATTCCTCCAATGTAATAATTGAGCTCTAAGAGTAGTGTTGACTGGTATTATTCCAAGAGTTGCAGCATGGATCTTCCAAATATATTTAGCAAAATTTCCATTAATCAATATGTGATTAATGTCATCTTTGCCTTTCCTATAACAGCAGCTACAATCTGAAATATTACTACCAATTCTTTGCAGAAATTCATTAGTAGGTAACTTACCTTTTAAGGCTCTCCAGATAAAAAAAGCTATTTTAAAAGGTAAATGTTTATGCCATATAATTGTACTAATATTGTCACTAATTCTTTTCTTTCTAATACATTCCCATGCAGAAGCTATAGAGAAAATGCCAGTTTCAGTTGGCATCCATATTGCAGTGTCATCTTTGCCTGCAGTATAATTAAATTGTTTCTGCAAAATCTTTGGTACCAACAAAGGTGTCACCTGTTGTCTAATTAAACTTTCATTCCACTTACCATCCTTTAAGAAGTCTGCAACCATACTGTTATTTAAACTAGATATATGCTCATTTTGACTAGCAAGATTTTCAATATCCAACCAATTATCCCACCAAAAACTACAAGTACCAGAATTTATATTCCATTTAATGAAAGATTCCACCTTAATTCTATTTCTAGTTAAGTATCTCCATATCAATGAGTCACCAGTATCATATTTTTTAGCCACAGGATTGGCTCTTTGACAGTATTTGGCTTGTAAGAACTGACTCCACAATGATTTTTTAGTTCTAAAATCCCACCACTGCTTGTATTGAAAAGCAGTACAAACATCTTCTAATAATCTTACACCAATTCCCCTTCACTAATTGGATAAGCCAAGTTTTCCCAAGATGACCAATGATATTTCTTACCATCTTTATCAATGCCCCAAAAGAAATCAGCAATAAGCTTCTTAATACAATTTAGAGTAGTTTTGGGAGGTGATATAGCAGCAAGAGTATGGATTGGAATAGATTGAAGAACATGTTTCACCAAGATAATTTTACCTCCAAAGTTTAATATCTTTGAATGCCAGCCTGAAATTTTTTTGATTATTTTTTCAACTAGTTCAGAATAATATATAATCCTTTGTCCTCCACTATATAATGGACAGCCAAGATAATTGATAGGACTGTTTTTCCTAGTAAATCCAGTAGCCCTCTTAATTTCCTCAATAATATCATAACCAGTATTAGGAGTCACCATAAAGAAACTTTTTCTTTATTCACCTGCTGATCTGAAACTGCTTCATATAGCTCAATTGTTTTCATAATAAGATGAATGGAATTAGTATCAGTGGAAGTGAAGATAATTATATCATCTGCAAAACTAAGATGATTAATTTTTGGTCCTTTTCTTTCCATATGAAATCCTTTATACTGATGATTTTGATAAAGGAGATTAAGCTGTCTTGACAGAATTTCAGCACCTAAAACAAAAAGTGATGGAGATAAAGGATCACCCTGTTTAAGCCCTCTCTTAGATTGAAAAAACCCATGCCTCTTCCCATTTATTACAATAGAGTACCAATTATTGCTCATAATCCTCCAAACTCTGTCAATAAACACTTCACTAAAACCCATTCTTCTTAACACCAAACAAGTATAATTCCATGAAACTCTATCATAAGCTTTAACCATGTCTAGTTTGATAACCACATTACTTCCATCTTTTGGTTTTTTAATCCCATGAATAATTTCCTGAGCCAACAAAATATTCTCAGCAATACTCCTTCCTTTGACAAAACCTGATTGATTTGCAGAAACAATACCAGGTAATACTAATGCTAATCTGGTACTTAAGATCTTTGAAATGATCTTATTAGTAAAATTACTAAGACTAATAGGTCTGAAGTCCTTAAGTCTGCAAGGATGGTCAATTTTGGGGAGTAGAGTTAAACAGGCATGAGTTAAATATCTGGGCATAATATTACCAACATAAAAATGCTTAACAGCAGCCAAAAGATCTTCTTTGATAATATCAAAGCATATTTGGTAGAATTTTCCACCAAATCCATTAGGTCCAGGGGCTGAGTGAGGGTTCATACTCATAATGGTCCTTTTCAATTCATCCATATCAGGTATTCTATCAAGATCTTTATTTTGTTCATGAGTTATCATAGGATTAATACACTGCAGGATATCTTCCTTGATTTTGTCATTCCCACCTGTGAAAATCTTCTCATAATAATCACAAGCATGTTTAGCAATCTCTTCTTCCCCCTTAATCCAATTCCCACTTTCATCCATCAGTTTATGAATAGACATTCTATTTCTTTTTCCTCTGATCAAAGTGTGAAAATATTTAGTGTTAGCATCTCCTTCTTGCAACCAATGCAATTGAGTTTTTTGTTGAAGAATCTTATATTCCATCTTAGAATACTTAATATACTTAGCATTAATAGCATTAAGTTTCTCTAAATTTTCAGCACTATAATTATCAATTATAATATTTTCAGCCTTTTTCACCAAATCCTCATACAGTTTAACTTTTTCAAATACATCACCATATTCCTGTTTTGACCATATTCTCAAAGTCTTAGTTAGTCTCCTCAACTTTGTATGAAAATTCCACATAGGATTACCAATTACATCTCTTTTCCAACATTTTCCCACAGTTTCTAGAAAAGAATCATTCTCAGTCCAACAGTTCAGAAATTTAAAATACTTAATAGTATTAGATTGAATATCACAGATTTCCATCAATAAGGGACAATGATCAGACCCTACTGAAGGAAGATGAGTAATACTAGAATGAGGCATTGTTTCAATCCATTTATCATTAGTCATACCCCTATCTAATCTTTTCCAGATTCTTGCACCATCTTTCCTATGATTACACCAAGTATAATCCTGACCATGATATCCCATGTCCACTAAACCACAAGCCTCAATAATATTAATAAACTCCAAACTCTTGTTTATATTATAATCTCTCCCTCCCAGTTTCTCACTAGTAGATGTGATAACATTGAAGTCTCCAATAATACTCCAAGGATACATGGTTTCAGACCTTTTTAGCATTATATCCCAAAGTGGTTTCCTTAACTGATCCTTACACTTAGCATATACATATGTGATAATAAACTTTTCACTACATTTCTCATGACTCACCTCACAAGTCACCTGTTGCTGATCACTTTCCAAGATATCACAAGTAATGTCATTAGACCAAAACAGCCAAATTTTGTTATTAGAATTACTAAAACTATGATTCATGATTAATTGCATTCTACAAGAATCTATATTATCTTGATTAGAAAAAGGTTCTAGAATAGCTATCATAGACAGGTTATGCATTTTTCTGAGATTAATCAATCTCTCTAATGCACCAAAAGTATTTATGCTCCTCACATTCCAACATAGAAACTTAATCATTAGATTCCTCTACTTCTAGCTCTAGTATTAGGCTTACTATGACTAGCAAGTTTATTTTGTTTTACAATCTTTCTTCCTCTAGGTGATAGACCTTGTTTGCCAGTTACATCTCTAATTTCATCAACATTAGAGGACTGAAGCAAAGGGCCTTTTTGAATATGGTCAGAGGTGTTAAATTCCTCTCCTGGTTCAATACCATCTCCTAAAGATTGTGTATCCACATCCAAATCATCTTCAGAATCAGGTTCCCTATATTCATCCACATTCTCATCTCTTTGATGATCAATAGGGTTATTACCAGTAGTAAGTTGAATTTTATTATTATTTTTAGTAATAATCTGATGAGGAATATTAATAACCTGTTTATCAGGGGGTTCTTTATCAGTATTACTAGAAATCCCCTGTTCAACAACTTTATTGTTTCCTTTATCATAATTAACATGCTGAGTACTAATATTCACCTGTCCTCTTCCAACCTCACCTCCATCAGCTACACCAACATTATCACTATAAGGGATTGCTGGGGAGGGGATTATTGCTTCCATACCTGCTTTGTTTATATTGTCCTGTTGATGAATAGACTGATGATCCATAGTAACCTGACTTTCCAATCTTGACTGTTTGTTCCTTTTGTCTTTTTGTATTTGATTTCCTTCCCTATATGCTTGACTTTGATCATGCTGATCATTATTGTCATGATCTATGCCAACTCCAACAGGTGTATGATCCTGTGATTCAAGGTCAATATAGGTGTTTTTAGTAGAAATTGTTATACCTGTTTGATGCTGTTGTTGATGAGTAACAATCTTGTTATTGTTGAATCTAACTTGTTGGTTGTTGTTCCTTCTTTTTGTGTTTGCCATTCTTCTTGTATCTCTTGTTGTTGGCCTTCAACACCTTGTTGTAGAGGTTGAAGATGTTCCATCTCACTTCTACCAATGTCCAAGTTCTGATTAATCTGTAAATCTGCAGAAACATGTTGAACATTGTCTTTCCTAGGTCTGTTTTTTTCTAATTCCTTCTTTTTTTATTTTCCTCATCCCTTTGTTTAACTATACAATTAGATTCCTTATGGCCTTGATGTTTGCAATAAAAAACAGTAGTGGGGATGCTATCATATTCAATCTTTTGCCACCTTCCATCAGTAATATCTTCACCTATATATCCCATCCAAATGTGGGTGGGTCTGTCCTTAGTTAAGTCAACTTGCACCTTAACTCTAGCTTGACTACCTCTGGTTTTATTGATGGATGCAGAATCTAGATACAAAACTCTACCTATAGGTGAAAGCAAGCTAGTTATGAACTGTTTATTGTAACAATGCCATGGTAATTCAGGCAAAGAAATCCAAATGGGAACCAAAGGAGTTTCTTCCTCAGGTGTAAAATTTGGAGTCCATGCTTGAATTCTCATTATTTGCCCTTCAATAGTCATTCTTTGTTAGTCCATACCATATTATAATCAAGTTCATTGTCAAGATCTATATACACATGTCTAGAATTAAAATGAGCTATTTTAACCCCCCCAGACAATT